>LR752713.1:16871-59665 GCA_902729485.2 Mus minutoides
CAAATCTTTCACTTCCTTCGTAAGAGTCACACCAAGATATTTTATACTGTTAGTGACTATTGTGAAGGGTGATGTTTCCCTGATCTCTTTCTCAGCCAGTTCATCCTTTGTATAGAGAAAGGCCATTGATTTGTTTGAGTTGATTCTATATCCAGCTATTGCACTAAAGCTGTTTATCAGGTTTAGGAGTTCTCTGGTGAAGTTTTTGGGGTCACTTATATATACTACCATATCATCTGCAAATAGCAATAATTTGAGTTCTTCCTTTGCAATTTGTATCCCCTTGACCTCCTTTTGTTGTCGAATCGCTCTGGCTAGGACTTCAAGTACTATATTGAATATGTAGGGAGAAAGTGGGCAGCCTTGTCTGGTCCCTGATTTTAGTGGGATTGCTTCCAGTTTCTCTCCATTTAGTTTGATGTTGGCCACTGGTTTGCTGTAGATTGCTTTTATCATGTTTAGGTAAGGGCCTTGAATTCCTGATCATTCCAAGACCTTTATCATGAATGGGTGTTGTATTTTGTCAAATGCTTTCTCAGCATCTAAGGAGATGATCATGTAGTTTTTAATCTTTGAGTTTGTTTATATAGTGTATTACGTTGATGGATTTCCATATATTAAACCATCCCTGCATTACTGGGATGAAGCCTACTTGGTCATGATGGATGATCGTTTTGATGTGTCCTTGGATTCGGTTGGCGAGAATTTTGTTGAGTATTTTTGCATCGATATTCATGAGGGAAATTGGTCTGAAGTTCTCTATCTTTGTTGTGTCTTTATGGGGTTTAGGTATCAGAGTAATCTTGGCTTCATAAAATCAGTTGGGTAATGTACCTTCATATTCTATTTTGTTGAATAGTTTGAGAAGAACTGGAACTAGGTCTTCTTTGAAGGTCTGATAGAACTCTGCACTAAACCCATCTGGTCCTGGGCTTTTTTTGGTTGGGAGACTATTAATGACTGCCTCTATTTCTTTACGAGATATAGGGCTGTTTAGGTCATTAATCTGATCCTGGTTTAACTTTGGAACTTGGTATCTGTATAGAAAGTTTTCCATTTCCTCTAGATTTTCCAATTTTTTAGAATATAACCTCTTGTAGAAGGATCTGATGGTGTTTTGAATTTCCTCAGGATCCATTGTTATGTCTCCCTTTTCAATTCTGATTTTGTTAATTTGGATGCTATCCCTGTGCCCTCTAGTTAGTCTGGCCAAGGGTTTGTCTATCTTGTTGACTTTTTCAAAAAACCAGCTCCTGGTTTGATTGATTCTTTGGATAGTTCTTTTTGTTTCCACAAGGTTGATTTCACCCCTGAGTTTGATTATTTCCTGCCTTCTACTCCTCTTTGGTGAATTTGCTTCCATTTGTTCTAGAGTTTGCAGATGTGCTGTCAAGCTACTAGTGTATGCTCTCTCCATTTTTTTTTTGGGGGGGGGGGGTAGGAACTCAGAGCTATGAGTTTACCTCTCAGGAATGCTTTCATTGTTTCCCATAAGTTTGGGTATGTTGTGGCTTCATTTTCATTAAACTCTAGAAAGTCTTTAATTTCTTTCTTTATTTCTTCCTTGACCAAGGTATCATTGAGTATAATGTTGTTCAGTTTCCAAGTGAATGATGGTGTTCTGCTTCTTATGTTGTTATTGAAGAACAGCCTTAGTCCATGGTGATCTGATAGGGTGCATGGGATAATTTCAATAATTTGAATCTGTTGAGATCTGTTTTGTGGCCAATTATGTGGTCAATTTTGGAGAAGGTGCCATGAGGTGCTGAGAAAAAGGTATATCCTTTTGTTTTAGGATGAAATATTCTGTAGATATCTGTTAAGTCCATTTGTTTCATATCCTCTGTTAGTTTGACTGAGTCTCTGTTTAGTTTCTGTTTCCAGGACTGTCCATTGATGAGAGTGGGGTGTTGAAGTCTCCCACTATTATTGTGTGAGATGCAATGTGTGTTTTGAGCTTTACTAAAGTTTCTTTAATGAAAGTGGCTGCCCTTGCATTTGGAGCATAGATATTCAGGATTGAGAGTTCCTCTTGGAAGATTTTGCCTTTGATGAGTATGAAGTGCCCCTCTTTGTCTTTTTTGATAATTTGGGGTTGAAAGTCTGTTTTATTCGATATTAGAATGGCTACCCCTGCTTTTTTCCCCCGGACCGTTTGCTTGGAAAATTGTTTTCCAACCTTTCACTCTGAGGTAGTGTCTGTCTTTTTTGTTGAGGTGTGTTTCTTGTAAGCAGCAAAACATTGGGTCCAGTTTGTGCAGCCAGTCTGATAGTCTATGTCTTTTTATCGGGGAATTGAGTCCATTGATATTAAGAGATATTTAGGAACAGTAATTGTTGTTTCCTGTCATTTTGTTTTTAGAGTTGGGATTCTGTTCTTGTGGCTGTCTTCTTTTAGGTTTGTTGAAGGATTACTTTCTTGCTTTTTCTAGGGCATAGTTTCCGTCCTTGTATTGGTTTTTTTTCTGTTATTATCCTTTGAAGGGCTGGATTCGTGGAAAGATATTGTGTGAATTTGAATTTGTCATGGAATACTTTGGTATCTCCGTCTATGGTAAATGAGAGTTTTGCTGGGTACAGTAGCCTGGGCTGGCATTTGTGTTCTCTTAGTGTCTGTATAATCACTGTCGATGATCTTCTGGCTTTCATAGTCTCTGGTGAGAAGTCTGGAGTAATTCTAATAGGCCTGCCCTTATATGTTACTTGACCTTTTTCCCTTGCTGCCTTTAATATTCTCTCTTTATTTAGTGCGTTTGTTGTTCTGATTATTATGTATTGGGAGGAATTTCTTTTCTGGTCTAGCCTATTTGGAGTTCTGTAGGCTTCTTGTATGTTTATGGGCATCTCATTCTTTAGGTATGGAAAGTTTTCTTCTATTACTTTGTTGAAGATATTTGCTGGCCCTTTAGTTTGATAATCTTCCTTCTCTTCTACTCCTATTATCCTTAAGTTTGGTCTTCTCATTGTGTCCTGGATTTCCTGGATATTTTGTGTTAGAATCTTTTTGCATTTAGCATTTCTTTGATTGTCTTGTCTATGCTTCCTATAGAATCTTCTGTGCCTGAGATTCTCTCTTCTATCTCTTGTATTCTGTTGCTGATGCTCATATCTATGGTTCCTGATTTTTTTCCTATGGTTTCTATCTCCAGGGTTATCTCCTTTTGGTTTTTCTTAATTGTTTCTACTTCCAATTTTATGTCCTGGATAGTTTTGTTCCATTCCATCGCCTGTTTGGTATTGTTTTCCTGTAACTCTCTACGTATTTCCTCTTTAAATGCTTCTAGTTGTTTATCTGTGTTTGTATTTATCTGTTCCTGTATTTCCTTCTTATAGTCCTCCATCATCATCATGACGAGTGACTTTATATCCATGTCCTGTTTTTCTGGTGTGCTGTTGTATCTAAGACTTGATGGGGTGGGTGAGTTTGGATCTGGTGATGCCAAGTACCCTTGGATTCTGTTGCTTCTGTTCTTACGCTTAACTCCTGCCATCTCTAACCAAGGAGACCTGGTGTTGGTGCAGGCCAGAAGGGAGAGTCTGAAATGGTCTGGGCCTTTATCTCTGTCCTGGCTGGTGTCTCAGGTCGCAGGGGATTGGGCAGGAATAGATGCTGCGTTCAGCTGCTCACCTGTGGGCCCAAGATAGCCTGGGGAGTCCCGAGGAGCGTGCGCAGAGCCTGTGCCCGAGCCCTGGGCTGGTGCGGGTGTACCGGACCAGACCCTTACCTGGGCATTTTATAAAATAATGAAGTACTGACATATACTGCAGCATGGTGAACCTCAAAAATGTTATACTAGAGAGGTCACACACTGTATGATTTCCTCTTAGATAAACTATTCAGAATAGGTAACTACACAGAGACAGAAAGACTGTTGGTATTATCCAGAGGGTAGGGCAAGGAACCATGAGAATGACTGCTGTACATGGCATTGAGGCTCCTTTGAAAGTGATGATACATTTTGAAATTACATAGGGAAGATGGCTGTACAGAAATGTACAATGAACTAAGAACCACCAAATTATGCACTCTGAAATGCTTGGTTGTTTGTTATATGACTTTCACCTCCATAAACTGAAGAGGAGGTTAAAATTCTGAAAATTCATCAGAGGAGAGGGTAGGGATATTGTTGTTCTAAAGTGCCTTAAGTGTAAGAATGGGGCATTTGCACTCTTGGTTCAGACACTGAGTGTCCTTGGTGCTACAGCCCATGGGAGCAGCATCAGGGTAAGTGTATGTGAAGTCTCTGAAATCTCAAATCTGTGTCCAGCAGGATGACAAGATATTCTTGTAGATGATGACAGGGAAGCCTGGCTAGGCCGTAACTGGGGCCACAGTCCTAATCCTAGTTGATGAATAGGTTCTGATATGGAGTGAAACAGATGCATCAGTTACTCCTTCAACTATGAGACCTGAACTTGGGAGTTCCAATCTGTTCCGAGTTAAGCATTTTCTTTCCTACCCAGAGGTCAAGCAAAGATAAATAAGAGCTAAAAAAAAACTGTATGAAGATTCCTTCATTCTCACTGAACCCGTTGCCTACAATGGGTTCTCATTATCAAGTTGATATCTTTGGAACCACGGATGATATCTTTGCAAAGGGCATGCCAGTTCAGGTCACGCTGATCAGATTTCACACTGATAAATCTAATATAACTGGCCATAGGCAACCAGGGAATTGTATGGCTGGTTTTTAAAAGCAGGGGTGTGATCCATTTTTCTCATGCATGTTTATAAGAACAAACATGATTATCTGTCCTTCTAATGGTTTATACTGTGTTCCAGGCACTTAGGGCCAGCATTGCCTCTAATAGTTTACGGAAGGAATTTAGCACATTTACATTCGTGAAATTACTGTATTTCAAGGGAAGAAAATATAGTCAGGACATTTGTTTATCATATTCAAGAAATGTTTTCATAAAGGAAATTGTTCCACCTCAAACGTGTGTGCTTGGCGTAGCTTCTGAGAACACCAGTGGACATGGTATGGCCTGACCAATTTTAATGTCTCAAGTAATTTAGAAGAAAATGATCGATGTAAGATAAATTTTTTTCTTAATGTAATAGTTTTCTCTTTTCCTCCTTTCAGGATTAAGCTGTCATCATTCTGGGAAGAAGAAGAAGAAGAAGAGATAAAAATAAATAAATCAATAAAATCCACTAATGAAGTGGCTCAGTACAAGGGGTCCCTGGATCAGTTCTCTTCTGCTCCGTGCAGTGGATTTCACTGACATGAAAATTGAAGCTGGCAAGAACCTGTTTCCTCTGCAATTTATTTAAAACCTTGCACGCATTTGGATACCTTGTGATTTCCAAGAACTATGTGAAGATTAAGCTTTGCTTACTGCTACCTGGCATGTATTCTTTTCCGTCGTTTGTGTCTGATTCTGTTTGCTTTCCCCCTGCCGCCGCACAGTGTCTCTGTGAAGGGTTTTGCTCCTTTCAGCAGCCTTGTCTTAAATACATTAAGACAACACATTTGGTGTTCACACTTCCTCGGTCATGTCTGCACTTGAAAGCCACACAGCGGCAGGAGACAATGTGTGTTTTCCCTGAGAGCGGAGTACATTCTGCAACCACCAGGAAGGACATTCTTTTTGCTAAAGCAAACCCATGCTTTCTGACAGACTAGAGAGTGGGGCCCCACCTGCTGCCTGACTTGGAGGACATTTGGAAATGTGAGGGGTTTTGTTGGTTTGTTTGTTTGTTTGTTTGTTTGTTGGGGGGTTGTTTTGATTTTTATTGGAAATGAGCACACATTTACACAGGAGACCAAAATCCACTTGCTTTTTCAATAGCCTGACTGTTTCTGAGCAGGTCATAGGTAGAGAAATAAACACCGAAAACAAAGACAGGGTGAATGAAGGTTAATAAGTATTATTATCATTTTTTTAAGCATGTAGAAAGCAAGGCAACTTTTTTACATGTGTTCTGGGTCTTGTCAACATCTTAATTTTCCCCATCGACTCTGTATTATTAAACTGTTAGACTCTATTTTTAAACTGGAGAAAATAGTAGCAAATATCATTCTTAAAACCTGGGTGCATAGAAAAAAAAATCTGTCTGTCAGGGTAGGTCCGAAAGCAGCCTTGCCTGATTAAAGCTTAGAAATCACATTTTAAAATTATCCAGAGTTTAAAATGTGCTAATGTACGACAAAGGACCTTTGAAGTAGATTGTTCAGAAACATTCCAAGCCGTTTGGAAGGCATCACTGGGTACCAGACTTAAAAACAGTCTTCAGTAACAAGTGTTCAAAAGCAGATCTTACAAGCAATGCAGGAATTTTGCTTTAAGAATAAAAATGGCAAAGAAAGGCCCTTGTTTTAAGGACCTTTGGGACCTTGCAAAGCAAAGGCAAGTCTGTGCCACTGGAAGAGAGGGCTGCTCTAGCATACATTGAACCTTGATCTGGGGCAGCGGCCCAGTGCTGGCTACTTTCATGGACAGCTTCAGTGCAGAATCCCAGAGAACCTGGACCCTAGGGGCAGTTAGGAAGCTTTAAGTGAAGCACACCCTTGCATCTCCTGACATAAATCCCTAGGGAAACCCAACACATCTGTATATGGTGGTTTGTGTTTTACTCCTCCTGAGAAAGAGGAGATGCAGGCTGCAAGCCTGAAATGTGACACACAATTTTAGGATCAAGACTAGAAATCACCATCCAGTTTTACAAGGGCTTTCTGACTCTACAGTGAGGGGCAAACTTCCTTATAGTCAAACCCATTGTATCCCTGGAAGTAGATCCAGGTTCCCAAGCCTTCAAAGGCACTGTGTCTGAGTAAGAGGTGTAATCTACCCCCCAGCCTCTCAGAGGGGTCCCTCAATGCAGCCTCACATACAGTGAGCAAGGAACTGCTTACAGGATGGTTCGAAAAATAAAGCAGAAGACACCCAAGGTAACGATGTTTACGCTTCACTACCTGGAAATCGGTTTCCATCCCTCTTTTGTACATTCCTTCCATGGGAAGTCTTTATAGGTATTTTGATTTAAAGTATAATTAAATTGGGAGTTCTTTAAGTGGGGAGAAAACTTTATGTGTAATTAAGAACAGTCTCCCCTGTGATTTGCTTAGAATCCTCCATACATCTTGGGGGACGGGGGAGGATTATGTTTGTATTTCACTAAGTATAAGTCAGGAGTTCCACACTAACGTTGGGAGGTTTCAGTAAGAACATAAAGGCAACTAGAGGTCCATGCCCTTGTCTAGACAGCTTCTCCTGAGAAGCAAGACATAACACTGCTCAGTGTGCGGTCTGCCTCAGGACAGGCACGCCTCTCAGGTTTAAAGGGTTTCAGTTTCCTGTCCTTGTCATCAGGGAAGGAAATCCAAAGTTTCTGCTCCCACCCAAAACAGTCCCCTTCCCTGGCTTTGCTCTCCCGGCCTCTCCAAGGGTGTCATGAAAATCAGTGTAGACTTTGTTCATTAACATGTCCTTATACTGTTGAGAGAGCGCTGGCATGTTTGGTGAGTTTATTTTTCTATGAAGGCATAGCTTGTGTTTGGACAGCTACTAAGAAAAGCACCAACACTTTGGCATGACAATTGTATCAAAGCAACCTCACTGCACACAGTATTTGGAAAGGAAGTATGGGACTTAGTTTCCATCTTCTTGAGGGGAACCGTTTAATTAAGAAATACGACATCCACAGGAGAGGAAAATGTGTTTGCTGTAAAATTAGAGGTATAAGGCAGAGGGCAGCAATCTGCCCTCCATGCAAGGATGAAAATCTGTTTCTAGCTCTCAAGTGGCTAAACGTTTCCAAGAGAGTCCGTGGGATTGTAGGAAAACCCACAGACTCTCTTGTACCCTTGTAGTAGGGCCTCTTGGTACCCTCTCCTCAGTGTGTGTGACAGCCACTGTAATCAGCACTCTATGTATGCGTCCATAGCAGACACTCATCTGTGAATATCGCTGGGTTTGTAATCTTTTGTTATATAAGAGGATGTTTAGGCTGTACATACTGGGGTAGATCATTGCCTGCCCCTATACATAGAAATATGCTGCATAATTGTGCATAACTTCCTTCTCTGTTGCTGGCTTGTAGACAGAGGAAACTGTATGTTAGCCTTCAGTTTCCTCATATACCAAACTGAAAACTTTTAAATCTCAAATGAAGTAAGCAAGGTCCTGTTCTCACTGCCCCCTTTCACAGCAGCATATATTAGAGGCACATAAAAAAAGAAAAAAAGAAAAAAAAAACTTTGTAAGTGGATTTTCAATTTCTTCTTCTTTTTTTTTCATTTACCCCCCCCAACCCCCACTGGTTTATATAATGCACTGAGATGTGTACTTTTTATTGGGGTTAGTACCTCAGAGACTCGTTATGCTTCAACATGACACATAGCAAGGAGAATGGAATACTACATGTTGCATATGTGTTGCCAATTGTAATTCGTCTGTATTATGAAGGATGTAATGGTTTGTCAGCTGTCATTGTTTTCTGTAACATGATATGGAATAAAATATAGCCGAATCTGCATATATCATCCTGGTACATAGTCGTGTGTGTCCACTAAAACCATGTGCCATGTAAAAGAAATGGCAGTAGCTTAAGACTCAGCAAAGCCCTTCTGAAAGAGTGAAGCAAGAGACCAGATGCACGATGCATGGGACCAAGTTGTGTTCCTAGAGGGTTCCAGAAATCTTGGAAGTCTTCCCCTTTCTCTCTTTGCTGTGCCAAGGATGGTAGTATCTCAGGGGCCCTGTGAGCCAAAACTGTGAGCTACAAGGCTTCCTGCTGCCTTGTGTTCAGGTTCCCTACCTATTCCCAAGAAGAGGTGACTAGCTGACCCTCCCCTGATATTCTATAAGGCATTGTGTAAGACTCTGCAGACATCCTAGGAGAGGCAATACTGTTCTTTTAGTCTGAGCTAGTGTATACCTGTGAACACCACCTATGGGGTACCTGTGTCTGAGTGGGCAGGCCACTGCTGGGGTCCCACATTAGGGTAACAACAACTTGGAGATACATCTTTTCTCTTTTGTCACCTTGTTGTATCTGTCGCCATTCCAAACACTCTCACACAATTTGACAAGTTATCAGTAAGGGTCATGGCAAATATAATTGTCAATATACAGAAGGTATTTGGTGATTTGAAAGTGTTTGTAAGGCTGTACTTCATTTAAGAAGGCAAAGCATCCTGGCTTCCTCACTGCCGACCCCTACACACCAAGGGTAGCTGGCTCTCACCAAATGTAGCACTAGCTTGCAAAATCCGAGGATCCAAGTTATTGTTCAAAGCCAGTAAAGTTACGTAAGAGTAAAAATGAATAGCTTGTTTCAGGGAGGTGTTTCAAAGAAGCAAAACATAGGTTCATCTTTCACCTCCCAACAGCTTGGCGACCTCTGTGGAGAGTCCCAGCGGCCTCAGCAGCTAGCATACACAGTGGAGCTTGACTGTGTGCCGCCATTGGTGCAATCACATGAATAATAAACAAAAGGGAGATGGATTACTGGAATCTGCTAAAGGCAAAGAAATATATCTGAGAAATATTTTTAACTTTCTAATATGGTGGCAGAGATGGCAAGCACCCTCTTAGTTCTGGAGTTACCCAGCATTCCCATTTTTGTTTTTGTTTTTGTTTTCAGCAAGGGGCCGTTCCATCTCTGGCAGGATGTGATGCGTGCTGCCTGAGCCAGGCAGTTAAATTCTGGAGGACAGCACTCTTGTCATTGCTGTTGGCCCCCAGAGTGTAGAGAAACCAGAGGGGAAGGTGTTGGAGCAACCTTATGCCACTGGGTTAACATGTACAGTTGCTGAATAATGGCAGGCATTGTAAATGCCTGCACTGAGAGCCCACAGTAGCCCAGCAGCCTGCTGCTACCAGTGGGTGGTGGCGTTATGGGCATTAGGTTTGAGAAGCTTATATAGCAGAGGGGCTAGGATAAAGGACACAAATCAGGGGAAAACTGACAAGATTAAAAAAAAAAAATCCAAGGCCTTGTATTTACTGTTCATCCCCCGTGGTCTCTGTGTGCTGTATTGTCTGCGTTGAGTCGTGCTGTGACGGAGCCAGGCACAATAATAGCTCAGAGCAGCCTCGAAGCCCCAAAGCCACCCTGTGCCAACAGTGCCGACAGAGCTAGCTGAGAATAGGATTCTGATGAAGTCGTCTTTTCCCCACTTTCCTGGGAGACCACCAATAATTATAGAAGGCACACTGCAAAGTCAGACTAAGAGGCACCTGTTGGTGTGCATACTGAGAAGCAACCCAGCAGGGATTCCTGCAAAGATATGTGCTATGCCACCTTAGGAGTCTTGCCTAATACATGCACATGGCCCTGAGACGTCCAGGGACATGTCTGAGCTACCAGCTCACAGGCAAAGAGATGCTCAAAGCCCAGCACCGTGGAGAGAAACAGTCACTTCGTTTCCCCAGCCTCAGTAACTGCCGTAATTCATCAAAAGAAGGCTGCAGATCACTCAGCTCCAAGCAGACCCAGGTCTGTGACTAACTTGCCTGACACTGAACCTCATGCAGTCATCTGCTAATCCAGTGGCTTTCAGCCCAGACTCTTGTTAGAATGACCAGGAAGTTTTAAAAAGCACCTCCACCCCAGACCAATTCATTCCAGAACTATTGAGGGTGGAGACCTGGCACTGATTTGTTTGGGGAACTCAACAGCCAACGTGGGAACTGGTAGACTTCCTTTCCTCCTGCTTGTGGCCCACTGTGGATACAGGTGGCACTTTGTCTACATGGGTCAGAGAGTAAGAACCTTTGACTTACCAGCCTGTTCAATATGCCACAGCTACCTACTTTGCCAATGTGATGAGAAAATGTCCAGACTTAGGATGAGACAGTTTGCACACTCAAACTTGGATTTCATGTAGTTTTCACATGTGTGAAATACTGTCTTGATTCTCAGAAGGTATATATATGTATAAATCTAGTGCTGGAGCGGTATATATATATATATATATATATATATATATATATATATATATATATATAGTGCTGGAGCGGTATCTCCATTGTAAAGAGCAATTGTTGCTCTTGCAGAAGACTCTTCCCCCACACCTGTGTGGGTGCTCACAACCATCTATCTGTAACTTCAGTTCCAGGGATGTAACTCTTTTCTGGCCTCTGTGGGTACTAGGTATCTACATTGGACACATATATACATGAAAGCAAAATAATCATGAAAACATTATTAAAATAGATATTTAAATAAATTCAAGCAATATTTAGCTGACATATATGATTATATATACATATATGTGTATATATATAATATTAAAATGACAGACCATATATGAAATACTGTGAGCAGGAATTAGCCTAGGGCCCACAGTTTATACATCTTAGTTTAGGATGGTGTTAATTTTCTCATTCATGGGCATGATGGTCAGTCTTTCTATTTGTACTTCATGTAGAACTTTCTATTTAAATGGCTTTCTAAGCTTTTTTCAATTGCCACTCTTTTTTTATAGTGAACATTTTTACAGTACCATGGATATATAACTGTATAACATAGGTACACAAATCAAATCATAATACTTCATAAATGAGTTTATCTTAGGGCTGGAGAGGTGACTCCGCTGATGAGCTGAAATGGAAGTTTCTGGCTGTGTCACGCAATACAGACTCGCGTGATGTTTTGCTGAGGCAAGACCCATGGGAGGACATGTGATATTTAGAGAGACTATAAATAGGACTCAATGGACAGTGACAACGCACTTGCATAGCTAGCTGTGAAGCTCTTCATTGGTCTCACACCTTTGCGGATCTTCACTGAGAGAGAGGCACGGCAGAGAACTCCTAGCGACTGGTCCTGGTCTCTCCCACTAATTTGTGCTGATTTGGCAGAGGTCTGACGGTTTCTGCTGGATTGTGTCGAGTTGCTGATTCATGTTTGGTGACACTTTTGAACTGGATTGTTGGTATCCTGACACTAGTGAACTAATTGGACTTCTGGTATCCTGACAAATGGAGATTAGAATTGCCCCCAAAGAACTACTTCTAAACAGGTCCACATCCCCTTGTCCTATTTGTGTTCTTTTCTCCCCTGCCTTTGGATGGTGGGCTAGAAGGGAGGTTGACGAATTTGAGAACCCTTATTAAAGTAGGTTTTGAAAAATCTAAGCCTACATGCAGCGAACCCTGACAACTTGAATTTCATCCTTGGAACTAACATGGTGGAAGGAGAGAATCAACTCCCTTAAGCTGACCTCTGACCTCCAGTTAAGGCCACAATGCATGCGACACATACGTAAATAATAAATAAATGTCAAAACTTTTTAATTCAAAATTTAAAATATGATTGGGTATAAAAATAAATTTACCTCTTATTAAAATCAAGTATGAATTAGCATGCTAGTGAGATGAATGTGCTTTGTTGGTTTTTTTCAGACAGAAGTATATTTTGGCAGAATAATTGATACTAAGGGACACAGAGCCTCTTCAAAGATTTTTCAGTTCTCAGTATTTTGATTTTACTATTGCCAATGCTAAAAACAATGCCACCTCAGTCCCAGAGCAAAATTTAACAACTCAAATTAGCAACGTGCACAGCCATCAACTTCAGCAATCAAATATTCTTAACAGAACATGTTCTAAATGTGCTCAGTTTACACTTATGTTTCAAGAATGATGGGAAGAAATTAATAAAATTTTCTTTTAAAAACATCTATTTTACACGCATGGCTGCTCTCCCTGCAGTGTCTGGGCACCATGTACACACAGGTCCCAAGAAGAGGATGTCAGGTCCGCTGGAACTGGAGTTACACACATGTTAGCCGTCATGTAGGTGCTGGGTACCAAACCAGACCTACTGGAAGAACGACGCGTGTTCTTAACCACTCAGCCATCTTCCAGCCCTTTAAAAGTCGTTTCCACAATGAAACCATGTGGATCTAAGAACACAGAATGTTTTCTGGGTATAGAAAAATCATTATTGTTCACCATATACGGTTGTCCTGAGACATTAGTCACAGGCTCTGGGTGACATAGCAGCAAATGCACAAAGTGCAGCCACAGCTAAGGCTGTAGTGAAGGGGTTTAGTGCAGGGCAGGTGCGCACTGCCAGAAATAGCTCGCGTTTACTCAATGTTTTTGACATTAAGCTTTGGTCATAAACTCAGAAAACTAAGACTGTTGCCAAATTTGAGGGACCCCATGTTTACAAGATCCCAGATGGGGTCACAGACTACAGTTAAAGAAGCTGGGGTTCAGAAGCCAGCCCTGGTAAGGGGTAAGATAACGACGATTTCTAACATTTGCAAGACTTAGGATCAGAGTGAAAAATGAAGGCCCATGTTTGCAAATCCTTAAGTTACCAACCCAGCTAATAAAATCTTAATGAATTCCAGACATCACTTGGAAATATGCCTCCGAAGTGACCAAGAAGACCAGATTTGCACTTAGAATTCTTTGACTTGGAGCTTTTCACCAGAACATGCACCTGCCCCCCCTCATGTCCCAAGTCATTTAAAAAATAATAACATTCAGGTTTCCTTCTAATCTCTAGGTCCTTTTGACTAAAATGGTAACCAGGGTATCACATCTGGCTGGCACATTTTAAAAGATAGTGCAGCTTAAGTAAGACAGATAGGAATATCATTTTCCTTTCTAAGAAAAGGAAGACTTCAAAGAAGACTAGTGTGTGAGTAATATATGCGGTGATTCAGATTATATACGAGGCGCTTTCTGGCCTTGAGAACTGATCTTTGTGCACCGAGACCATGGTTCCTACCCAAGCCTAGCTGCCCTGGTCACCTGGAGGATTGAAATGCAGTAGTTGGAATAGGAGCCCACGTGCTTTCCAAAATCTCCATTGGTGATTGCACTAACTAGCCACGTATGTGTGCCACCCCAAACAGACCCCGTAGGAAAGTTAAGTGCACCCTTTCTAGTTCATCTTCTTGCTTTCCTTTCAAATGTCCCTCAATCTCCTCCTGAAGACGCTGTTCAGTCTACAAATCAACTGTGCCTCACGTAAACTCCCAGCTTCCCCATAGTTCTCTTCAGGCTGCATTTCAGGCTATATGTAAATGGCCTCATGCTTCCAATATACCTGCCAACCTCAGTTCCTTTTCTATTTACATCTGCATCATTACCACTTATTTAGCTCCCTTGGGGAATGTTGAATGCCTTGCCCTGTTTTCCCCTCACTTGAGATACACTCACTTCTCAGCTTCTCACCTGTTCATGGGGCTCCATCCCACCCACCGTTTAAGTCTCACCTTCTCCACCATTTCCTACATGAACACAGGGCAGGCTATTCAGGCTCCTGCTTAGGTCACTGTAGTGGTTTGAATGAAAAGTGTCCCCAGTAAGTTCTAGCATTTGAGAACTTTGTCCCCAGTTGGTGGTGGTGTCAGGGTTTAGGAGGTATGACCTCCCTGGAGGAAGTATGTCCCTGGGCATGGGCTGTAAGAGCTTAAGGTCTTATCCCACTCCCAGTTTGCTCTCTTTGCTTTGTGCTTACGGTTCAAGCATTTCTGTTCCTGACACTGTATCTACCACTAGCTGACATCATGGGCTTTCAATTTAAATAAGGAAACCCAAATAAACCCTTCCTTCTGTATGGCTCCTTGACCCTACCAAGCGTTTTATTGCAGCAATCAAAAAACAAATAATAGTTTCACCCTAATCATCCTTTTCTCCTTATTTCTATTTCTTTCTTTATTCTTCCCTCTCTTAATTCATAGAGTACAGCAGAGGCTATAAAAATATTTTGTTTTCCTTTAGGTCTAAGACATGTGGACCATACTTCAGATACACATCCTTGGAGAGTCTGGAGTTGCTGAGTGGCTGAGTATTAGCAAGTGGAATCTGAGCATGAACACACATGATTTGAGTACTTTGAGACCTAGCTCATTGTGGTGGTTTGAATATGCTTGGTCCAAGAAATGGCACTATTAGGAGGTGTGGCCTTGTTGGAGTAGATGTGGCTTTGTGGAAGGAAGTGTGTCACTGTGGGCATGGGCAATGAGACTCTCCTCCTGACTGCCTGGAAGTCAGTCTTTGGATCTGGTTTTCTTTCCATCAAGATGTGGAACTCTTGGCTCCTCCAGCACTATATCTGCCTATATGCTGCCATGTGTTCGGCCATAATGATAATGGACTAAACATCTGGGAACTATAAACTAGCCCCAATTAAATGTTGGCCCTAATAAGAGATGCCTTGGTCATGGTGACTTTTCACTGACTGCAATGAAACCCTAAATAAGACACTTAGCAAGCAGACTATAAGGATATCTGTGTTCTTTTCTCTCTCACTATCTTCATGCAACATGCCAGTGGTAGAAGCCACATGGTTAAGATGATGGGGCAGCAGTATGCAATAATTTCTGCTTGAAATGAAATTATAAGAAAAAAAAAAGATCTTTAGAGACTTTGAGCAAGACATAAATATGAACTAACTGGAAAAAAAGTAAAGGAGTATTCTATAGCAGTGTATTTGATAAGTAATAGTTGAGTACCTACCATATATCACAAATGCTCTGAGGGATGGAAATGGGTTATGAAACAACAATTCTAATAATAATGCTTAAAAATACAAAACATAGGATTTCAGGGTAGATTTGAGTAGTTCACTGGTAGTGTGCATATACAAGGCCCCATGGTTCAACCCTTTGCACTGCAAATAAATGTAAAATACTAGAAACAGTTTCAAGCAGGCTCTTCTGAATGCCTCTCCTGTTGCTCTGTTTCTGTTTTATTATAACACTCTATTCATGTGTCCAGATGTTGGACTCCAGTGAAATGGTGAGGGCTAGGCCTTTTCCCTCTTTCTGCTGTCTTTGGATCAAGAACTCTCAGCTCATTCTCCATCATCATGTCTGCCTGCATGCTGCCGTGTTTCCCACCATGGCACTAAATCTCTGAAACTGTAAGCCAGCCCCAATTAATTATATATATATATATATATATATATATATATATATATATATATATAGAGAGAGAGAGAGAGAGAGAGAGAGAGAGTGTGTCTTTTCACAGCAATACAACCCTAACTAAGGCACTAGGAGTACAAGATACTTTGGGGATACATTAAGAAACTCAGTTGAGGCAATGTTGAATACAAGATGATAAACTGGACCTAGCCTAGAATTCAGAGGTAAAACAGAATGAATTTAACTTTGGCCTGCCCACCCCAGAAATGACATGGTCAAACCTCTGCTTTAAGAAACATCACCTTGGCATAGATTGCTAAGTGTTCCTCCCTTTTCCAAACATCTCTCAAAAGCCTCCTGGAAGTTAAGACACTGAACTGGGCTCTGCAGGTGGTGAACTGGAGAGATACTGCCCTTCCTTCAGCCTCTAAGGGAGAAATGACTGCACAGATGTGCTGTCCACGGAGTAAGGATATGAGTAAAAGTTACAGAAGTGATAGGGAAGATCTGATACCTTCCCTAGGTTCCAGGCAAACATTTGGGCTGGGAAAAGGGAGGTTGTCTTGGGAAAGACAGAGGAGAGTCTCCTAGGAAACGTGGGCAGAGTTTTTTGGCCCAGGGCAAATGTAAACACAGAGCAGCACGAGATGCCACACCCTCCTTCCCTCTTGTCAATCCAGTTCCAGCTCTGGGATTCTGTAGAAGCAATAATAGTGTTTCTGAATTTTCTTTGTGACTCTCTTTGTTTTTAAAACAAATCTGCCCATGGCAGCCCGCACAGGCCTTCTCCAGATCCACCTTTCATTACATGCTTGCACACGTGCACGTACATGAATACACATGCATACACACACATCTAGGCCAGTGCTTTTCTGATGTTCCTCAGGACCCTGAGCTCCCAAAAGAATTCGCCTGGACTTACTCATCTCGTTTCTGTAGCTTGTACCTAGCATAACTCTGTGCTCCCCAGATATTTGCAGTACAGAGAATTTTGCTTTAGGCACATAGAAAACAGAGAGAGTAGCCTATTGGCAAGGGCCTTGCCTGTAGCCTCACAAAGCCAAACAAAAATATAGTTCCCAATTCTTTGTCATTTTCTGTTCAGTAATGGGAGTACTACTCAACCTCTGGGCTCTGCTCTGAATGTCATAGTCACACATGTGCTTTGGTACATTTAGTGTACTGGAGCCCTGGAGGAATATTATGCCTGGGAAGAGGGACTGAATCTTCCCCCAGTCTTTCTGTACATATCCAGATGAGGCTGCATACTTTCAATCACTACCAAAATAGAGAACCAATGAATTGTCCTAGAAAGGATCATTTAAGAATTCTCACTGCTGAGCATCCTCTGTCAGTCAATGCTGGAGTGTTAGCCACATGCTCAATATGATATTCAGTCCATGTTGTCTAGCAGTTGCATATGGACTGAAGTGATACTCTCTCTTCTTTGAGGCTCTGACCACCAGCTGCAGTTTTGTTGGGAGGGAGGTCTCACTGGAAAGCCTGGTGCATGCCCACACTGTAAGCCTACAATGATGGCCTGAATGGCGAATTAGCAAGTCCAAGGTCACAGTGCTAGTATGTGGTGCAGCTGGCATCTCAGTCTGGTCCTTTGGGGTTAGGCTGCACCACAGAAGTGCAATGCAAATGCTGCCCACTGCAGCCACAAAGTAAATCCCTGATCTACTAATGACAATGATGTCAGCTCCATATTCAAACTCTGGGACAGAGACTATGAATGGGCACCTTTGTGCTGGTGGCTTAACTCAGGAAATTATCTGTCCCACTGAAGGTTACTTCAAGACTCCAGAAGGCCTTATTAGAACAATAATGTTTTTCAGAAATGACAAAGGAATGCTTCCCAACTTAACAACAGTGGGGGGGGGGAGTAGAAATCAAGCCACAGTCTCTGAGTTCCAGCAAAGATAAGCAGAGAACCCAGAGATTTATCATCACACCCCCTGCTCCCGGATAGGGACAGTCTGCCTCCAGCTAAGCTGTCTGTAATGATTTCATTGAGCACTAGACATAGAACTCACCCCAGTCTTGGTGGGTGGCATCAAGGCAATATTGCTCTCTGGCTCCTTCACTTTCCCCCTTAGGGAGTCTGAAAATGAAGGTTAAGAGTCCTCCCCAAGTCTGAGATAGGGTCTATATAAGCCTCCTCCCTATCTTTCTGGATTGCACTATCTATGTTCCCATTATGTGCAGCCTGAAGTCTGAAGATCAGCCTAGAGGCAGCTGAAGCCCTGAGGCCCTACAGTTAGAAGATCTGACGATGGAAAGATATGATCTTGGGAGGCCAAAATGGGCTGGTATGTATAGACATCAGAGGAATTCCAAAAAGAACTAGATCCTCACGAGGTATTAGCAAATGCCAAAGTTCCTATCACAGAACCCTAGCCTGGTGGCACCTTGGTGTCAGAGGAAGTACTGCCTGGAGCCCAGTGGAAGTCTAAAGCTAAGACAGAGGAGATTGAGAAAGAGAGGAGATGAGTGGAACCTGCAGCTGTTGACTAGAACCCACACTGAACATCTCTGAGCTCCAGGCCTCTCCACTCGCACAGAACAAAGTATAGTGTCTCGTTGTCCTGGCAACCCACTTCTACTTGATAAATCACCTTCTGCATTTAGTGTCTTAAAGCAGGCATTTATTATCTCAAACTTTCAATGGGTTCAGAAGGAGTTTATCTAGATGATTGTGACTTGCAACATTTAATAAAGTCAGGCTGCAATCTGATGGTGGCTCAACTGAGGTCACCCAAGGCTGTGCTATGGGTACCAGATCTTAGAAGGTTAACAGAGTGATGAATAGCTGGGTCAGAGCCCTAGAATCTAACATGCTTCCTCACAAGCTTGATGGCTCCAGGTTAGGTTTTTGAGACTTGTGGATGATGAATTGCTTTTTAGAATGTAGCATCCAGGTTGTTAGAAGTCACTATGGCCAGTCTATCCTTAAAGAAAAGAGAATTAAACCTTATCTTTTAATAGAAATTGTAGTCATATTACAAAGATGTACAGGTCGCTGTTGATCACAAGTCATGTATACTGAGCCCATAGACAAAATGCCTCTACCCTGTACTGTGCTTTGTTTTCTGTTGCTGTGATAAAACACTGACCGAAAAATAATCTGAGAAGAAAAGGGTTTATTTTAGCCTATATTTCCAGGCAACAATCCACCATTGAGGGAAGTCAGAATAAGAAATCTAGCAGTAATTGAAGCAGAAACTACAGAGAAATGCAGTTTATTGACCTGCTCACTGGCTTACTCAGATAGCTTTCTTGTTTAATGCAGACCTACCTGCCTAGGGACGCCACAGCCCTCAGTGGACTGGGCCCTCCCAAATCAGTCATCCTTCAAGACCATCTTTTACAGACATGATCACTGGCCAGTCTGATCTGGGAAATTCACCAATTGAAGTTTCCTCTTTCTGTGTTAACTCTAGGATGTATGAGGTTGACAATAAAAGTTACCCATCACACCCCATAACACACAAGGTTTGTAATACATTACCTGTTATGTAACTGTCTCTGGCTTGGGGTCTGGAATCTCATCTAAATTTAGTAAAAGTACTATACCTGGGACTCCTGGGGTACAGGTCCTTGTATTTGTTCTGTAATTAACATACTGTGAAAGAGTCATCATAGGACAACCTAAACAGATGTTTCAGAAACAGAGCACATGTAGTAATTAGTAGTGTGTGACTATTCTGAAGTCCACAGGGGGTATTGCCTGTTCCTTGATTAGAGGTCTGTAATCCCGGGGCTTTCAGCTCCATGTTCTAGACTCTTGGTTTCTTCCTCTGTTATCCTTTCTTTTCTATTAGTATACCCTGATTTTACGGCTGAATGATTTCTCAGAGGAATTCAGAGGCTGAAGTTCCTCTTCATTTTGTTCAAACTCTGTAATTGGCAGTTGGGGTGGGGAGTAAGATCACTTTAAAACTCTGTTTCCTGACAATCTTATTAGGAGACTCTCTATCTCATAAAAACATAGGATAGCACCAATGCCTTTAATAACTAGCCTTGAACACCACATAGAATTGTTTTTTATTCCTTCCATCTCTCTCTAAGATCTACTTCTTTATTTAAAAAACTGAGTCACCTAGACCAGCCCAATGTTTAATAAGAGATGAGAAAGTAGCCTCAGCCCCTTGATGAGCAGAATTTTGAAGAATTTTTGCACATTAGGTAATTTACAGTACTATACAGCCCATTGAAAAATGGTGTACACAATTACCCACCAAGAAACCTTGCCAGACTGCTGAGAAGAAAACAGATAGAGGTTTTCTTATACTTGTGGGAATTAAGTCTCAGGTCTCTGGAATTATCTGCAATTGGATATTATCTCTTATAAGCTCCAAGGAAACCTTTGTTCATCTATGGCTCTTGAATCCTGACGTGCTAACTGCCTGGCGTGCAGCAAAGTGTTCCGGAGGGAACTTCTACCCTCTACCTTTCACCAGCTTCCCAATTCGCAGAACCAAGTAGCCACTCTACCAAAGGGAAGGCAATTATTTACAAACAATATGTTCCATCTCTTGTCTCTGAGACTTGCTAACAATGCTTAGATTTGCCTTACACTAGGCATGGAGCTTACAATAGTAATTCTTAAAATCACTGCTTGCCAGAGAATTAAATGAGGTGGCTTTAAATATTTCACAGGGAACTAATATAGCATCTTTGTCAACAGCCTGGCTCCACCCCTTCGAAGGCAATGAAATCCCTGATCTATCAGGTGTTGATACTAGGGGAATGAAAGTTTTATAGCCATTACTAGAATAGTGAGAAATAAGTCCTCCCTGTGTGATAAAACTGTAGGTGTGCAGAGATATTTATTTGCTGACTGACATATAACACTGTGGCTAGGTCCAGCAGCCCATTTATGGGAGGAGGGACTGTGTGTGGGGGGAGGGGGCACTGGAAGGGAGGCTGCAACCAGGATGTAAAGTGAAAGAAATAAATAAATACATAAATACATAAATAAATAAATAACAGTGTGTCTGCTCATAGGGGTGATGCAGGGGGGGGGGGGGGCATGTTCAACCATAAAAGATGATTGGCGTTTCTGTTTCTATATTTAGACCATATCTTAGAGTTCATAAAAGCAAGTTATATCGTTCACAAAAAAACAAAACAAAAAACTTGGATACAACTAAAAGTGATTTGGTAAAGAGAATTATTATTCTTCTATCCCTTAAACCATTTTCTATCTATCCCTCTTCCCCCAAGAACGTATTTATGTTTAAAAACAAGTGTTATATGTGACTCATTCATCAAGTCTAAGACTTATTTCTCACAACTTACTCTAACACAAATCCCACTGTTGACTCTGGGGAGCAAAATGCAGAAGTTTGTGTATACATTTTTAATCCAGTGACTAGTTTCTATTATTAAAACAAATTGTACAGAAAACAGGAGCAATCCTTGAGCAACCCAAAGATGCTGTATTTTGGACCAGAAGAGAGATGACTGAAGCGACAAAGCTTTGGCGGGAGCCGTGAGCAGGGATCAATGTTCAGAGTTCTGTGGTTAGCATCCTCCTTGTTTCCTGTGCTGAGTACCCATCATCCCGCTCCG
Organism: Mus minutoides; assembly: GCA_902729485.2. NCBI lineage: Eukaryota > Metazoa > Chordata > Mammalia > Rodentia > Muridae > Mus > Mus minutoides. The sequence goes on from LR752713.1 coordinate 38,297, forward strand.
GGGGGCTCTCTTCTGCGCTGGTGCCTCTTCCCTACTGGTGATGCATCATTTGTGGAGTCCACTCTCAGGCATGCTGGATTCCGGAGATCATTTCTCTCCAGCAGCCAAAGAACCAGTTTGAAAGGAGGAAGCAGGATCCTGGGCTACAGTGACAAGCCTCCTGTGACTCAGGTCAAGTTCTGACTCGCAATTTCCTCCCAGTTTTCCTTCCTGGGTATGAACAATATCACTGCTAATATCACCAATGGCAACAGGTATCCTCTCTTGTTACGAGGGGAATAGGATATTACCTGCACCTTTCCTCAAAGGTGGTTGGAGGTTTTGTTGTTATTATTTTGTTTTACACCTAGTGGAAGTAAAACATTTAGAATAGGTTGTTGTTGTTGCTGCTGCTGCTGCTGTTGCTGCTACTGGGATTTGGAATTTTTGGATTTGGAACAGCTAGGGAAGATTCTTACTTTTAAGAAAGTCACAATTAATAACCTCACTACTTCCTTTAGACTCAGGTACCAGGCTAACACATGAGTATGTCGCAACAGCTGGACCCTCTCTCTAAACATTTGTACATGATGGCACAATTTGAACAAGCTAATGTGTAACCTAACTACTGTAAGAGGAACACCAATAGGCAAAGCTTGTCTTTGACAGGGAAATGTCAAATAATGTTTTGAATTAATGATTGTGTGCTTAACAAAATATGATCTTTTTCTGAATTTTCTTCACTTCTTTAAGGTACTGTTTTCCTGTTCTCTGATAACTTTTCTTTGATTGGTTAAACTTTATTAAATACATAGATGGGAGCATGGTATGATACATGATATGATATGATGATATAATGTTGTTAGATACATCCATAATCTAGTCTTTCACATTTAGAAACATTTAGGGGTTGGTTTAAGAAAAGAAAGTCTGAATCTTGTATCCCAGGTCCTTCAGAGACCAGTCTGCACAGGAGAGCACTCAGATAGCAGAAGCAGCCTAGCTTCTGGGACAGGCCCCTTTTCAGGCCTTCATCTTCAGCCAGGAAGCAGATAGAGCTCCAGACATCTGCACACTTCCCCACCAGAGAAGAGGTGACCTGCAGAGAGTACTCTGACCACTGAGACTCAGGAGAGAGTTGGACTCCCAGGAGTGCTGAAAAAAGGCTAACAGAATCACAGGAGGAATAAGCTCCAGCCAGAGACAGCTATAACAACTAACACCAGAGATTACCAGATGGCAAAAGGCAAATGTAAGAATCTTACTAACAGAAACCAAGACTGCTCACCATCATCAGAACCCAGAACTCTCACCTCAGGGAGTCCTGGATACCCCAACACACCTGAAAAGCAAGATTCAGATTTAAAATAGTATCTCATGATGCTGGTAGAGGATTTTAAGAAGGAAATTAATAACTCGCTTAAAGAAATACAGGAAAACACGGTTACACAGGTAGAAGGCCTTAAAGAGGAAGCACAAAATTCCCTTAAAGAATTACAAGAAAACACAATCAAACAAGTGATGGAATTGAGCAAAACCATCCAAGATCTAAAAAGGGAAGTAGAAACAATAAAGAAAGCCCAAAGGGAGACAACTCTGGAAACAGAAAACCTAGGAAAGAAATCAGGAACCATAGATGCAAGTATCAGCAACAGAATTCAAGGGATGGAAGAGAGAATCTCAGATGCAGAAGATTCCATAGAGAACATGGACACAACAATCAAAGAAAATGCAAAATGCAAAAAGATCCTAACTCAAAACATCCAGGTAATCCAGAACACAATGAGAAGACCAAACCAATGGATAATAGGAGTAGATGAGAATAAATATCACCTTAAAGGTCAAGCAAATATCTTCCATAAAATTATAGAAGAAAACTTCCCTAACCTAAAGAAAGAAATGCCCATGAACATACAAGAAGCCTACAGAACTTCAAATAGACTAGCCAGAAAAGAAATTCCTCCCAACACATAATAATCAGAACAAAACTAGAAAACCTGAATGAAATGAAAAATTTCCTAGACAGATACCAGGTACCAAAGTTAAATCAGGATCAGATTCACGATCTAAACAGTTCCATTTCCCCTAAAGAAATAGAAGCAGTCATTAATAGTCTCCCAACCAAAAAAAAAAAAAAAAACCAGAACCAGATGGGTTTAATGCAGAGTTCTATCAGACCTTCAAAGAAGAACTAATTCCAACTCTCCTCAAACTATTCTACAAAATAGAAACAGAAGATCCTCTATCCAATTCATTCTATGAAGCCACAATTACTCTCATACCTAAACCACACAAAGACTCAACAAAGAAAGAGAACTTCAGACCAATTTCCCTAATGAATATCGATGCAAAAATACTCAATAAAATCCTCACAAACCAAATCCAAGAACACATCAAAATGATCATCCATCATGACCAAGTAGGTTTCATCCTAGGGATGTAGGGCTGGTTTAATATACAGAAATCCATCGAACTATTCCACTATACAAACAAACTCAAACACAAAAATCACATGATCATTTCGTTAGATGCTGAGAAAGCATTTGGCAAAATCCAACACCAATTCATGATAAAAGTCATGGACAGATCAGGAATTCAGGGCCCATACCTAAACATAATAAAAGAAATATACAGCAAACCAATAGCCAACATAAAACTAAATGGAGATAATCCCACTAAAATCAGGGACTAGACAAGACTGCCCACTTTCTCCCTACCTATTCAATATAGTACTTGAAGTTCTAGCCAGAACAATTTGACAACAAAAGGAGATCAAGGAGATACAAATTGCAAAGGAAGAAGTCAAAATATCACTATTTGCAGATGATATGATAGTATATATAAGTGACCCTAAAAATTCCATCAGAGAACTCCTAAACATGATAAACAGCTTCAGTGAAGTAACAGGATATAAAATTAACTCAAACAAATTAGTGGCCTTTCTCTACATAAAGGATAAACAGGCTGAGAAAGAAATTAGGGAAACAACACCCTTCACAATAGGTACAAATAATATAAAATATCTTGGTGTGACTCAAACTAAGAAAGTGAAAGATCTTTATAATAAGTCTCTGAAGAAAGAAGATCTCCTAAGATGGAAAGACCTCCCATGCTCATGGATTGGCAGGATTAATATAATAAAAATGGCTATCTTGCCTAAAGCAATCTACAGATTCAATGCAATCTCCATCAAAATTTCAACTCAATTCTTCACTGAGATAGAAAGAGCAATTTGCAAATTTATCTGGAATAACAAAAAACCTAAGATAGCAAAAACTATTCTCAGCAATAAAAGAAGCTCTGGGTGAATCACCTCAAGTTGTACTACAGAACAATTGTGATAAAAAAAAAACTGCATGGTACTGGTACAGCGACAGACAGGTAGATCAATGGAATAGAATTGAAGACCCAGAAATGAACCCGCACACCTATGGTCACTTGATAGTTGAGAAGGGAGCTAAAACCATCTAGTGGAAAAAAGATAGACTTTTCAACAAATAGTGCTGGCATAACTGGCAGTTATCATTTAGAAGAAAGTGAATTGATCCATTCTTATCTCCTTGTACAAAGTTCAAGTCTATGTGGCTCAAAGAACTCCACAGAAAACCAGAAACACTGAGATTTATAGACGAGAAAGTGGGGAAAAGCCTCAAAGGTATGGGCACAGGGGAAAAATTCCTAAACAGAACAGTAACGGTTTGTGCTGTAAGATCAAGAATCTACAAATGGGACCTCAAAAAATTGCAAAGCTTCTGTAAGACAAAAGATACTGTCAATAAGACAAAAAGCCACCAACAGTGGGAAAGGATTTTTAACAATCCTAAATCTGATAGGGGACTAAGAACCAATATATAGAAAGAGCTCAAGAAGCTGGACTCCAGAAAATCAAATTCTCAGAATTCTCAACTGAGCAATACTGAAGGGCTGAGAAGCATCTGAAAAAATGCTCAACATCCTTAATCATCAGGGAAATGCAAATCAAAACAACCCTGAGATTCCACCTCATACTGTCAGAATAGGTAAGATAAAAAATTCAGGTGACAGCAGATGCTGGTGAGGATGTGGAGAAAGAGGAACACTTCTCCATTTTTTGGTGGGATTGCAAGCTTGTACAACCACTCTGGAAATCTGTCTGGTGGTTCCTCAGAAAATTCAGCATAATACTACTGGAAGATCCAGCAATACCTCTCCTGGGCATATACCCAGAAGATGTTCCAACTAGTAATAAGGACACATTCTCCACTATGTTCATAGCAGCCCTATTTATAATAGCCAGAAGCTGGAAAGAGCCCAGATGTCCCTCAACAGAGCAATGGATACCGAAAATGTGGTACATTTACACAATGGAGTACTACTCAGCTATTAAAAACAATGAATTTATGAAATTCTTGGGCAAATGGATGTATCTGGAGGATATCATCCTTAGTGATGTAACCCAATCACAAAAGAAGTCATTAGATATGCACTCACTGATAAGTGGATATTAGCCCAGAAACTTAGAATCCCCAAGATACAACTTGCAAAACACAAGAAAATCAAGAAGGAAGACCAAAGTGTGGATACTTCTTTCTTCCTTAGAATAGGGAACAAAATACCCATGGAAGGAGTTACAGAGACAAAGTTTGGAGCTGAGATGAAAGGATGAACCATCCAGAGACTGCCCCCACTCCTGGGATCCATCCCATAATCAGCCACCAAACCCAGACACTATTGCATATGCCAGCAAGATTTTGCTGAAAGGACCCTGATATAGCTGTCTCTTGCAAGGCTATGCCAGTGTTTGGCAAATATAGAAGTGGATGCTCATTGTCATCTATTGGATGGAACACAGGGCCCCCATTGGAGGAGCTAGAGAAATTACCCAAGGAGCTGAAGGTGTCTGCAACCCTATAGGTGGAACAACAATATGAACTAACCAGTAACTCCAGAGCTCGTGTCTCTAGCTGCGTATATAGCAGAAGATGGCCTAGTTGGCCATTATTGGGAAGATAAGCTTCTTGGTCTTGCAAACTTTATATGCTCCAATACAGGGGAACACCAGGGCCAAGAAGTGGGAGTGGGTGGGTAGGGGAGTAGGGCGGGATGTGGGTATAGGGGACTTTGGGGATAGCATTTGAAATGTAAATGAGGAAAATATCTAATAAAAAATTGAAAAAGAATAAAGAAAAGCAACTCTCCCTATCCTCACTAACCATTAACAAGGTTACCTCACTCGGCTTATCCTGAGATATTTTAAAACCATCAGCAGTGCAAAGCAGCTCCAGGACATGTTCTCTGGTACCAGAATGTTTATAACTGTTTGTTATGAAAGACAAAGGGGAACAAATCTACCCACATCTGTCACGGGAGAGAGAACAGAGGAAAGTTGAGGAAGTTGTTCATGTTACAGACAACCAGTGACCAGAATAGACAGATTCTTGGCACTGGAAGAATGTGAGACTGGAAGATAGAGACCAAAGTTCAGAAGAGAAGATGGAGTTCCATAATCTTTAATCAAGTCTCTTTCACAGGAACTAAATGACAGAATAGATCTCTTCTTACTGCTTTGGGGCCCCCGTTGAATTTGAAAATTTCCAAAGAAGTTATTTTGTTGTGTTTTGTTTTAATTTTGCAGTGCTGGAGTTGGAGCCCAAAACTTTGCATGGATTTGAAAGAAGTGGCTTTAGAACCTGCATGCACCACACTACTTTTAGAAGGGTGACTGAAGCTTTCTAGAGATGAAGCCTGATAAATCCAAACATGGGAGTTATCACAGAACACAGAGTATACCCATCATCTCTGTGAGACACAAGTTTCACCCCCACCCTCAAATCCTGCTCCATGATGGATTCAAGGGAACTGCTGGAAGGCCTCTCAGCTCCTCCTTAGCTCCATCTCCATCCTAACTGGTTTCTTCTATATTCAGGACCTGTTTTTCTTAAAAATGACAAGAGATATCTGTCTCTCAGCTGCATCTTGCATTTTTTCCTTTCCCCATTTTATGTGTATCTGTGCATGTATGTGTGTGTATGTGTGTGTGTGTCTGTGTGTTGCATGTTTTGACTGTGTGTGGACACACTGTTTATGGGTGAAGAGGCTGAAGGATGATGTCAGAATCCTCAATCACTTTTCCAACTTTTGATAGATGCAGGGTTACTTAACCAAATGTAGAGCTTGCCTATATGATATGACTAGTCTAGCTTGCCAGATTGCCCTAGGGATCACCCATCTCAAATTCTGAGGCTGGAAGTACAGATCTCTCATCCTGCCCACCCAATATGGTTTTTGGAGGAACTAGATTCTAATCCTCACACTTGTATAGCAAGTACCTGAACCATCAAGTCATCTACCCAGCTCTTGTATTATTTTTGTTGTTGTTGTTTTGGATGTTTTTAATGTTCTCTCTCTCTGTCTCTTTTTCTGTGTATATATTGTGTGTGTTTTTTAACCCACCTTCTACAAGCTGTGAAACGCAATGCAAACAAATGTAAATATTCTTATTGATGTAAAGTAGATTTATATAAAGAAAAGTCAATGAGAGATGGTTTTACATCAACTCATTCCATAATCCATTCATTCGTTTTATTCATTCCTGAAATACTTTGTACGTTATATATATATATATATATATATGTAAAATGTATGAAGGAAGAACCAACTGTAATCCAGTCATGTCACTAAAGAATTCTCTTGTGTGCAAATCATGTATTTTTTTTTTTACCTTCTAACGTATATCCTTGTGGACATATATTCACATTCACCAATTAAAGAGATATTTACAGAGTGTTAACTCTGTGCTGAGAACTATAGTGAGTATAGAAGAGTCAGCCATGAGCATAAGTTTACTCAGCCTCAGCCTGATGAAACTTGTGTTTTAATAGAGAATTCACAGAGTATAAAACAGACCCCAAAGTGCATTACCAACCTACAATTACTGCAACTGAGGAAATGGGCTTAGTGTGAAGACCTATCAGGGAGCCAGACCCAGGGATTTGGATAAACATCCTTAGGAAGGAACCTTTTACCTGAGCTATAACTGCTGAGAGGAGGTGGATGCAAATTGGATGAAGCCAGTTTTGAAGCAGAATGGACAAAGCTCAAGAGTTGGGCAGGGAAATTTGGTTCATGTGACGACATTTGAAGTGTTAAATGAGAATGTCATTAACTCTGATTTGTCCTTTAATCATGTGTCTCATCCAACAAACTGTTGCAGTCTTAGGCTGCATCATACTAAATCTTACATCTCTTACCACAACTTGCTGCAGGGTGACTTGAGTATGCACCTAACTGCTGAGAGTGATAGAGGTGGTTCGGTAGACATTAGGACCCCAAAGCATGAGGCAATTCCTAGAATATCAAGGGATTTCTTCTGGGCCTCCAGACCACAGATGATACTATTGTTTTCCCTCAACAATCTTTGCAGTTTAGATAATTTTATAGAACATAAAAGAGTTCTTAGCTCTCCACTTGACCAGAGTCTTAGTAGGAAAATCATTAGTTAGGCACAATATTGATTATAAGTATCACTGAACATTTTGGAAATGTGTCCCTCCAAAAGCTATATCTGTTGAAGGACTGGACCCCAGATGGTGACATTATAGGAATGTGATTGGATCGTGGAGATACTTAGCTTTTTATCAATGAGCATAATCCATTGATAACTTTATAATGAACAAGATTTTAAGACGAAGAACCTAACAGAAAGAAGTAGGTTACTGGGAGTATGCCTTCATTCGAAGGACATAGTTTGTCAGTATCCCTTCCCCAACCCTCTCTTCTAATATCTGTCTAACACACTCTAACTCCCAGTGAGCCACTTGCTCCATGGATGATGGCCTGCTCTGCCGTAGACGGGCTCAGAAACAATGGGACTAAGTGAATGCCGGATGCTGATGAATGCTAGCAAACTAAAGTCTTCTCCTTTAATTTTGTTAATTAATGAATTAATCATCTAATTAGGTGTTTTGTTATAGCACAGGGAATCTAATATGGGAGTGAGAAGAGGATTATCTTGCTTGCCTGATTACTTGTATTTCTTTTCTTTTACTGAGATAATCTTTGGTCTGTGACTTGGAGCTCTTGATGTCCTACCTTGGCCCTTTCACATTCTTGTGCCTCTGCCACTCATTATTTTATCATCAGCCATAGGCAGCTGAGTGAAATTACACGTTGTAGCCTTGTATTCTGATTTCTGCAGAATGGCTTACTTTCGTATATTAGGGGTAATGTTCAGGATGTGACAGATGCATCTATTCTCTGGCAGAGAAAACATCATTCAAGATGCCACTAAGGATGCATTTGAATCTACTAACTTCTTTAAATACCAAGGGAAGGGTTCCTCAGCATAAGAATAAACTGACCTAAATATATGGCGCTTTTTGCATTAAGCTTGTTTTAAAAGCAAAACTAGATTTCAAAAATCTTTGTCCCCAGAGAAGCTTCCCTTCCCTCTGAGTGGACAGTGTGTGGCTATGGCAACACAAAGCAAGGAGGACAAGACCTGGTCACACATCAATTTGTTTGATGCTGGCCACAATCTCACTGTGAACGCTACTGGGAAACACGGTAAAGACTAAATCCCTGACACCCTCTTAAACAGCTTGACCATTTGTCTTTGTGAGTTTTCATTCCTTTTTCCCCTTGTGCCACTTCAGATGCTTCCCTGGCCTCAAAGATTCCACGATGCCCACGGCAGAACACATGAATACTAAAGAACTGGTTTCCCTAGTAACAATAACCATGAGACAGGCTCCAAACTTCCTGCCTTTCTGTGTGTCGGACTTTGTTTTCTTTCTATTGATCACATGGACAAGGCCCCCAACCAAGCTTGCCCATCGAGCACGCCTGTAGGTCTTAAAGCTCATAAGAGAAAGGAGGATTTTGTCCATTGATTTTATATTTCATTTCTCAATATGCCCTATTCTATGTGGTTAGGACTAAGGCTGGCAACTCCAGAGCTCCATATTCCACAGCTTTCTTTCATCAATATGATGCAGAACATATCAACAAAACAATGCTTTCAACATGGGTTACCAAGGTGGAATTTTCCAAAAGTGAAAACATCCTTTCTCTAATATTTCAAATCAGAAAGAGATGTCAATGGAGTAGAAAATTATCTTTGGATTTTCAGGTTTTTATGACTGCCTTTTCATAGTGATAAATTATCCTGTTTCTTTCTTTTTGTCTCAGCTCTAGAGAGGATGAATCCAGGGGCCAGAAGCAGATGCTGCCTTGAGAATCATAGCCCTGTGTCTGAAACCTAGCATCCAGGGTCTTTTGATAGAATTCTGTAGTCTGACCACCTACTAGGGTACCTGACCCTCTGTGAGTCTATCACTTCACACAGATGCCCAGTGATGGCTCCAGAAGCCGTCCTCCCATATACCACAGCATGCAGGCATGACCCTCCTGGTCTAGATCATCTTCTCAAGGCTCTGTCCACTTATTGCTCAAAACCAAACACAGCACTCAGTTGGCACTGTGCACAATGTCAGAGGCTGAGTTCAGGAATGGCCAACAACAGAGTTCCTATCTTTAAATAGGAGAGTCACCATAGTAAGCAATGCTTTGAGTAGAGCTCATGTATCACCCATGTATCACACATGTATCACACATGTATCACACATGTATCACCAGGTTAAGGATCACTTGAGAGGATCCTTAACCTTGTAAAATTGGAGGGAAGAGAGGGAAAACTTGACATGGCTATGCCTGATAATATCTTAGAAATAAATAATGATAATAGTTAAATATATTGAGGACTTCCTATATATTCTCAGTAATGTGCATGAGTGTGTGTGTGTGTGTGTGTGAGAGAGAGAGAGAGAGAGAGAGGGAGAGAGAGAGAGAGAGAGAGAGAGAGAGAGAGAGAGAGAGAGCATGTGTTCGTTCATGCGTGCGTGTGTGCACTCACACACATGTTCTGAAATTCATTCATTACCTCCAAGAATCCACTGGGCTAGATCATCTGCTTTTCATGAACTGAGGTTTTGGTTGTGAGTGTAACCCACAGACTGCTAAGGGAACCCAGGGGAAAATAAAGAATCAGAGAGCTGTGGTATGATCATGCATGCATAGGGAAGACGTGTGCTTTGGCAAGTGTGAGGTATGGGGGAAGTGTTCAAAGAAACAGACAGAGCTGGTTCCTGGAAGCCTTCCTCATGAGCATCTCTGTGCTTCTCAAGGCAGAGGAATCAATATGAAAAAATTGTCTGGTTTGTGTTTTTCACACTAGCTGTTGTGAGAATGGATTTAAGAGGGTGGAGCCGAAGGCAAAGAGCCAGTTAGAAGCCATTTGTCAGTAGTTCTGTTATGTGGTGATTTGGGTTTGATTTGGGGGTTATCAATAAGGACAGAAAGAAAGGGACTTCCCAGGATCTTCTCCCATTTAGTACCAGATCTAAGATAATTCTGTCATTAAAGTACAGCTGTAGCTTAGGTCCTGAGGTCAGGGGATTCCTCTCTGATGCTCAGGTTCACAGATTTTCCGATCTATCAAGAATTACATACCCTTCCACATCCTCCACTCTAGCCCGTGCTCTTTTCAAGTTCCAGAGCCCAGGACAGCATTAGGAACTCAGCAAACAATAATACGTGGAAAAATGAATGGATTTGCTACTAGGCATGATGATGCATGCATGTAATCCCAGCACGTGAGAGACTGAGACAGGGGGATTTTGAGTCTGAATCCTGACTGCATTATATAAATAAGTATCTCTTGCACTTTGAAACAACAAGAAAACTAGATGGATTGGGATGGCATCCAATTTTACTTCCATTTAATTTTACACAGTTCTGATCCCAGGAGTCCTATAGCTGCCCTCATCTAAAGGTGACGAGAAACCTGGAAAGGTGCTGTCATCAAGCACAAGGCATGAATGACCTGGCTGTCACCATGCAGCCATCATTGATGGATATTCGGTGTCATTTCATCTGTCTAGAAAATGACAGAAAGAACAAAATGTGATGCATTGTAAACATCATTTTTCTTTTGCAGACCCTTTAGCTAGAAAACAGAACTCACTAGGTTAATTCTGAGCTGTTCCTTTGCTTCTTTAAAGCAGCAGAGATGGGCTCTCTCTGTCCAACTTCCTGAACAGTTCCAAGTAGGCCATGATGGTCACAGGTTGAATTGTGCATTTACACATCTAGGGATGATCACAGGTTGAACTGTGCCTTCACACAAGAGATAGTCCATGGAGCATTTGGATCATATGTAGACCTTCTGTGTGTCAGTTTGAAGGCCAACGGTTCACAGATAATAATGTTAGGAGCTTCTTCCAGATGACAACCCTCATTTGCCTTGGTCCTTGAAGCAGTAAATATGTTGAAAAGTTGAACAACTGGAGGTAGCCACTGTGAAGCAAACTTATTAGTGTCAATTATGGTGGCATGAAGTTCACAGTCACAAGGAACATAGCGCTCTCTGCTTCTGTACGTAATCAGAGAAAAATTCATATCTTTGCTTTTTAATCAGAAAAAACCTATGTATATGCCATTCAGAGTTTAGCCAGTTGTATTGGTCATCAGTTTTAGATACATAAACTAAACTGGTTACCAAACTGGCAGAGATATACTACAACCAGACCCACTTAAAAACATTTCCATGCCATTTTTTTCTGGAATATTTCAATTTTTTCACAAAAAATCCAAATGAGATTATCTATCTTCTTGATTAGAAGTAGAAAAGAATTAGATTTTTAATACCAACTGGAATGACTAATATTATTTTTTTAAAAAAACAAATCTTATTCTATGTAATATATTTTAAATCTGAAATAATTCATGTGAGAGTCTATTCAAGATTTAGTGTTATAGCTCTTGAAATAGGGTAAATTACAAGATGAGCCAATAGATACATTTTAGTTCACAGTGTCAGTGGATCTCTACCACACAGTCTAAAGTAGATACTATCCAACGCTATCTGTAGCTACATCTTACTGATTTATGAAGGCTTTGCTAAAGGTTAGTAAGCTTGAAGTCATATTCACACACAGTCTGAAACAGAGTAGAGCCTCGCTGCTGTGACCCCTGAAGGCAGATAGTGCTGCTGATGAGATTGAGATGTTGCTGAGGTCTGTGGCTCTTGGGTTGTCGGCCATCCATCGCCCTCTTTCCCTGGTTCCACTACCTTTTTCTGTACCAGACACTGGATTCACCACAGAGCATCAGATTGGGAATATCCCTTCAGAAAGGCAAGCATTCCTGCCTGTGAGCTCTGGATCCAGACAACTGGATCCTGCCCTTGAGTATGGAGCACCTTAGCAACTATCTTATATTATGTAAAAGGAATTCAGAAACCTGGGACCTGGCATCCAGAGATGGATTGAAATTAATGAAAAATTCTGGGTCCTAACTTCTGGAAAACTTTATGACTTTTTCATGACAAGATTTCCTGTTAAAGGAGCGAAAGTCTACAAGCAAATGCCAGCAGGAAGAATTACTACAGTTGTCACAGTCTATGATGAGGAAGAGCCCTAAGACCCCTGACTCGGCACCCAAGGCAATAGATCAACAATGGCTGAAAGAGACACTGGGAAATACAACTTGTTTTCCCCAAACCATACAATATCAATTATCATATTTTAGCATAAGTTGCACACTGAGTTATATTGCAGCTATAATTAGGTTGTTAAGGCAATGCAGAATAGGACTGCATGTTAATTTGGCATACATTTTATCTAATATGATGGACATGCAATATTTAGAGAACCTTCTTTTTAAAAATAAGTAATTAATATGGACGTTCTTAAGCTAAGAACTTTAAGATTCTATATCACATTCCTCACATTCTGTTTCTATTATATATTCAAATTTGGAGTAAGTGTGTGTGAGAGAGAGAGGGGGGCTGGTTCCACCTCAAATGTAGGCATGAGCTATATAGTTCATATCTTCCCAGATTTAATTTACAATTATCTTTTTTTATTTGGCCTTTGGTGAGCAAAAACCGAATTTCTTTCTCTAGGACAAGCCCCTGTTCCAGTTACAGTAAATATCAATTTCATTTCCGTCCTATTATTTTTCCAATTAAATATTTGTCATGCAGAAGGAGATCTGAGGTGCCTGCACTTTCTGTTATGTAAAATGCTCAGTTATGTTAATAGCTTTGGGATGACATCTCTAAGGTGCTATGAGAGGAAATCAAACAAGCTACATGTACCTCGGACTTCTGCTTCTTTTCTCTTCTCCTTAGCTTGCCTCAAATATTGATCTTGATGCGTCTCTCATCATGAGGGGTATGTAAACAATTAACATCCTTCCATAATGAGAATAAGTAAAATACCCATCTCAGTTTTTCTCAAGGTTAAACACAGATGATTATTGTATACCACAAAGGTTCCTTGCCCCATTTCCCTTTCCTATACTTTCAGCCTTGATGAAACACACTCCTTAGCTCAGTTTGTTTCAGAACAGAGCAGGAACATACCAGGAGGACAGCCTGATAGTTCCTGAAAATTCTTTCTTCCTTCATATGGCAAAGCTCAAGGGAACAGGCTATGTGTAAGGAGAACTTATTTTCTGAGCCCTTTGAACAGAAAGATTTTCCATTTTCTCAAGCAAAATGATTTGTTTCCAAAATATTTATAATTACACCTATGTTTAAACACATCATCTTTTTTCATATTTATGTATGTCTATATTTATCTGTTTGCATATTTTTTCTGTGCATTTGATCTTAAAATATTACCTTTTAATTAATTGTCAGTTATTTGAGTAGGGGCTCTTTTGTATTTTCTCAAATTGCTACTCCTTAAAATATGCAGTGCTGTGTGTGTGTGTGTGTGTGTGTGTGTGTGTGTGTGTGTGTGTGTGGTGTATGTGTGTATGCATGTGCACTCATGTGTGCACGTGTGCACATGCTGTGGATATTAGTTGACTGCCACTGAAACTATGTTCAAGATTGAGCTGATGCTGTAATGACCCTTCCCAAATCCCATTAAAACGGGCTAGTATACCCTCTCGCAGCTGTTTTAAATGTAGCCTGCCAAAGACTCAACAAATGTCCCTGCTTCTGGGAAACCTTCCCTGTGCAATTAGAGCAGCTGTCTCACCTTGGAAGAGGCAGCCACAGATAATGGCCAACTGATACATGTAGAAAAGCCTAGACCCCTGGCCTCAACAAATGGTGATTCTGTGGTGTAGTTGATGCTTCCTGGCCTCCAGGATTCAGACCAAGACTGAACTTCCCTGGGACCACAATCTCTCCCTGCCTTCTACTGCCTGGAAACACAGGTCCATGAGTAGATCTGTGGCAGACATTGAATTATGTGGCCATTGGTTTCAGCAAACCATTCTCTACATTGTGGAAGCCACTCAGCATGTACAGCATATGCAGTTTAAGCCTCCTTTCCGGCTTAAAATTGCACAATCATTCAAAGGCTGTAAGTCTGTTTCTCCACCTATTAGATAGCAACAACTATGCCTGACCTGAAAGTGACCGAAAGCATGTAAAAGTCTTTCGCAAACAGTGGCAATTGGTCTAGATGGGAGTCATTATTCCAAGATGCTGCATTCTTAACTTTAGCTAGCTATAATTTTTACTATTGTTAATACCTGATTTCCTAAACCATTTTTCACTAGCAACCATCTTTTTCAACTGCAAACTTGAAGCCAAGCAATTTTATCTATGCGTATATAGTTTTGTGTACTATATTTAGCTCTTACATACACACACATACTCATCTGTGCATGTTCATAAAATATTTATCTGTGCATCACCTTGAATCACCTGGTACACTTGTACTATTTCCTCTGTAGTATTTTTCTGGAGATTCTGTCTTCCAGAAGTAATAGAAATTTTTAGAAAGATGCACATCTCAGCTTATTAATTTCATCAAGCATGTGTAAGCTACTACTCACCCCAGAAAAATGTAGAATAACCATAATATTAAAGTCATGGAACAGAGTAAGAGGCTAACAAACCCCAGGTAGGAAACTCACTACCCAAATCTTCTGGCTATATTTTGATGGATTGCATCACAGACCGGAACCCAAGGAAGCCATATTTGGGAAAGCGCTCAGACTTGCCTCTCAGGCTAGACCCAAACAGAGTGCATTGGTACTGCTCCTTGTGAGTTTGAACCCAGAAGGCCTGTGGCGCCTTCCCAACCACTTTCCTTCAAGAGGCTGTCTGGCACCATGGTCCTAATGATACAACCCCCAACATCGTAATTTCTAAGATTGGCTTTAGTCATTTAATAGGATAATAGTGCGTACGTAAAGCAGCCTCCAGCAGGATATGGGATGATGTTAATAATTAAAATTTGCATTAGGTGGCGCCTCTCCTGGCAAACACTCAGAAATCACAAATGTTATCTCATTTTCATCTTATGACCGTCTTGTTAAGCCAGCATCTTTTATTATTTCTTCAGGAAGCAGTAGAGGCATAAAGAGTTAAACGGTCTGTCTAAACTGAGATCAGAGCTGAGATCCCCGATTTCCAAACTGGCTTCATGTTGTTTTAAGAAAGCATTTGTGAAGGACTTAGGTGTAGCTTTTACACTAAATGCTAAAAAAAAGTCTCTGAAAGTTTTACGATTAGGTCTATAAACTCAAAGACCCTTTACACCTACGATTTGGGATAAAGTCCATGGGCGTGTGCACTTTCTTTAATAAACAAACATGGATAGTGCACTCCAGAGTCTGGTACACTAGCTAGCACCTGACAAATAACTTATGAATAAATCCTTATGCAGAACTTATGTGTGCACAGTTCCAAGTGTTTTGTAATTATTAACTAATTAAATCTCCATAGAGATTCTGGGGAGGAGGCATCATTACAACCCTTCTTGGTGAATAATCAAAGAAACTAACCGAAGGGAACCTATGGAATTTGCCTAAGGTCCCATACTTGTTAAGTGACAGATCAAATCCATACAACCTGGCTCCTGAGTTCATGCCTTTAACAAACATTTTGCAACCATCAAGCTTTCAGTACTTCCTTGTTCAGAGTATGCTGTTTCTTTCTTCCTCCTGTCAGTCAAAGGCTCTTCTGTAGGTCCATAGTTATAGAGGCAAACACCTGTTTCTATTCTGGGTAGGAACTTTCTCTTCAGCCAACAATCTTACCCATGTTGGTAATTCTTACATTCTATTTGATGGCTAGCTGGGATTCAGTACATCTGGGAAAGCTCAGTTTTGCAGCCTTTCCCATTCAGACTCCAACAAGACACCTCTAGAAAGGAAATTGTTTCTTTAATCTTGCTTTGAAGAAAAAATGCAGTTGGCCCTAGAATTGGGATGAACTGTCATAGTGAACAGAGGTATTTTTCACAAGTGGCTTATGCAATATTCTTGGAGTCTGGAGAGTAGTTTACTGTAGTATATATTCATTATCTCATTTGATCCTTACACAACTGCCCAATGAGGTCATTGGGGAAGCTATTTTCATAACAATCATTTCTGAGATGAGAAAACTGAGGCCCAGCTTCACTACGGACGCTTTTCCAAAGTCATCCACATAATGAGATGCAGACACAGAGCAAGTTCAGTGTCATCTCTTAATAAAGCCTGTAAATTATCTCATCTCATATTAAGCTTAATAGCTTCTGGTGATATCATTGCTAAGCTCAAACACTTAAACAAATAAAAGTCAGAGGGAGTCCTGTTCATGTCTGTAGACACCCAGGACATTTGAGAGCATCCAAGGAGTTTCCAGGTTCAAGTTCCTTTTCCCGTGAGAAAAAGGAAGGTAGACTGACTGGACAGGGCCTTAAAGGAAAGGGCTTCTGGAAGGCTGCTTCTCCCATACCTAAGACTTGGGCTTGTATGTACTTGTTCACATGCTGACCAGATGCTGGGGATGCAGGAAAGGCCTGGGTTTCAACAAAAGACATCTCACCAGTACCAGAAGTGTGTTCCTCCTCTCTGAGTTAAAAACCTTGTGCTGGAGAATTCATTCCACCAAAAGGAGCAATGAAAAGGCTTTTCTCAGGGATGAATAATGTATGAGCTAGACAATGACCCCTACAGGTCAGAGCCAACCTCTTTTCCTTCCTCCACTAAATGTTTTCCATAAGAAAATTGGCTCTTTTTCTCTTCTTGGTGCAGGACAATTGCACTGAATTAAGATACAATTTAAAGATATTTTTGTACATAGTCTGCCCACTTTCTCAGGCAATCTGGCATTCTTCCACATGAGATGCTATTAGAAGCCCAGATTTTCTTCCCTTGACGACAATTCAATAGTCTGAAGTAAACATCTTTACTCTCTGTCCAGCTCTCTTAGGATGCCCTGGGTTTTCTCCTTCAGGCTCTCTTTCAGTGGAGAGATAGTCTCCCTTGTCCTCAGCATTTTATGCATCCACTAGAATTTCTCATTTGTTGATTTATCTATTCACACTATTATGCTTTTGTATCTGGTGTAATAGTTTCTTAGCACATTTCTTTTTAGATTTACCTAAATAGGATGTAATGTAATACCTAAATTAAAAAAGAAAACTATCACCTTGGAGACAGCAAATAAATAAATAAATAAGTTCAGAAGGCTACTACATTATGACCAAGAACTTAATGCTTGCTCAATGAGGACACGCAATAATTCACTGCATATATTCATAGACTGAAAGAGTTTTTCAATAATCCAATTCTTCTGTGGATTCTGAATGTGGACTCTTTGCAACTGACAGCTCTCGGTAGCAGGGAAATAAATGCACACTGCTTTTAACATGGCAAAATTAATGTGTCTCATTTCAAATGCCAGCCTTGTTCTTTTGGTATTTTGTTTTTTTTATTTATTTATTTATTTATTTATTTATTTATTTATTTATTTTAGTGAGAACCAAGTAAGATCCCTCCCATTAGACCCAGGATGGGACCATTATGTCCCACATCATCAGTTCTAGTATGAGTGAACATTCTTCTGAAAGTACAAACAGATACAAGAAGAAGAATGGAAGAACTGAGCTATGAAATAACAATGAGAAGAAGGAAAGTTTTAATTATCAGAAAATCCTAAGAACCAACTGAAAACAGATGTAGGCCACAGAGGGAATTTTTTTTCCTGGATATTTTAGCCATGGTGCTTTGAAGTGAGCACTCTCACCTTTTGCTAGAAGGTGTTTACATTGGTATTCTTTAGCTGAAAAAAATGTGGTTTCTGTTATCAAATTGAAAATGGACATACCCTTTGGACCAACAGTTTTATGTGTAGTAGTATATTCATGTACAAAATGGAATACATACAAATATATCTGTTACAGCCCTGCTGAGTTGTTGTTATGTTTACATAAGACAGAGTCTCAACTATGAAACCCAAGCTAGCCTCCAGCAGATACAGATAATGGTCCCACCTTTGCTTCCTGAGTGCTGGCATTATAGGTGTGTGTCGCTATGACCTGCTACAGCTTTCTGTGCTACAGTGCGATGAGAGGCAAACCACAATGAGTTGGACTCACTAGGTAAAGTAGGATTGGTTGTGCAACTGAATATAAGGTAATACTTTTAAAAAGTGAGGCAGATTACGTAAAGCAAATATGGAAGACCTCCAAAATATTCTAGTAAGTAATGGAGTTAAATAACCTAACCAAAGAACAGATGATACATATGTTTGTGCTTATATTCAAATACCTATTTAAGCATGGTGGCACATTCCTGTAATGACATTGTTTAGAAAACTGAGGCAGGAAGATCAGGAGTTCAAGGCCAGCACAGGTTACACAGTGAAATCCTATCTCAAAATACTCAAAAGCAGCTCCCAAGAGTGATCTGGACTGGAAGTAGGACTGAGTGACTGAGGGCTAAGAAGAAAATAATTTTTCTATATACTATCAGTAGCAAATGCTTAAAGTTAAAAACAATCACATAATAAAGGAAATAACAATTAGAAATCGATTTTCTAAAAAGGAAAATAAGTCCACACTGAAGCTTGCTGACTCATTTACTGTTTCATAATAAACCACTCCAAGTTAGCCTACAGTAAGAAAACTGGAGAGATGGCTCAGTGGTTAAGAGCACTGACTGCTCCTCCAGAGGTCCTGAGTTCCATTCCCAGCAACCGCATGGGATCTGCAATCATCTGTAATGGGATCTGATGCCCTCTTCTAGTGTGTCTGAAGACAGTGAGAGTGTACTGATATGAATAAAATAAAAGCAATCTACAGCAAACCAGTAGCCAACATCAAAATAAATGGAGAGAAGCTGGAAGCAATCCCACTAAAATCAGGGACCAGACAAGGCTGCCCATTTTCTCCCTACCTATTCAATATAGTACTTGAAGTCCTAGCCAGAGCAATTCGACAACAAAAGGAGGTCAAGGGGATACAAATTGGAAAGAAGAAGTCAAAATATCACTATTTGTAGATGATATGATAGTATATATAAGTGACCCTAAAAACTCCACCAGAGAACTCCTAAACCTGATAAACAGCTTCAGTGAAGTAGCTGGATATAAAATTAACTCAAACAAATCAATGGCCTTTCTCTACACAAAGGATAAATGGGCTGAGAAAGAAATTAGGGAAACATCACCCTTCACAATAGTCACAAATACTATAAAATATCTTGGAGTGACTCTAACTAAGGAAGTGAAAGATCTATATGATAAGAACTTCAAGTATCTGAAGAAAGAAATTGAAGATCTCAGAAGATGGAAAGATCTCCCATGCTCTTGGATTGGCAGGATCAATATAGTAAAAATGGCTATATTGCCTAAAGCAATCTACATATTCAATGCAATCCCCATTAAAATTCCAACTCAATTCTTTACAGAGTTAGAAAGGGTAATTTGCAAGTTCATCTGGAATAACAAAAAACCTAGGATAGCAAAAACCCCTGGAGCTTCTTGACAGTATGACAGCTGTCTTCCAAGAGCATAAGTGTGGACTCTGCCTTCCTTTTGGAAACGTAGGCATGGATACAGCCTAGCATCACTTCTCCCTCATTCTAGGGATGCACAACACAGACCTTAACCCAGACCTAGGTTCAAGAGGATGGGAAATGAACCACCTCAGCTTAGGAGAAGTGAGAAAAGTTGGTTGGTCATATGACTTCACCTCAGACTTTCTGGTTTTCTCAGTTTGAATCACCACAGCTATCACTGTATCTATTTAAATTCTAAATAAATTCTAAATTTTATTTAGAAAATTCTAAATTCTAAATAAATTCTAAATTTTTCCTTACAGCATTAATAATTATAGGTCAAAATCTTACAACATGTGACTCCTATTAACTACCATTTACCCAAAGAACAAAACAGCTGAATTTCTGCTCTTAGGTCAGTAGAAAATTAATTTCAGGAATTGAGACGCTGCTTGACAACCATTTAAAATTCAGTTCTAATTTATATATGTCTGTTTCATAGAAAGATCAGGTAAAATCTAGAAAAAGATAGTAAAAAAAATTTTAACTAAACAGTTTTTCCTCTACTCACCAAAAAGAAAATACAATATATTCCTGACAGAAAGTGAGCATTTTTGGAATTTTAAAAACATACAATAAATCAAAGTTTTTGACTAACTTTTTCACTAAAATCAAAGCAGAACCACTTCTAGGTACCCAGCTCAGGAACCCAAGAGTGTCCTCATGGCCACCAGGATACCCACAGGCATCCAGATACTGGTGACAAGGAATTGAGGCTTGAGGTGAGATGGACAACTTTGAGAGTTAAGATAAGCCCTTGGCTGGAATCAGCCTTCTGGTGAGTCCTTGTATATATCTTATCCTTTCTTGCCTGAGTTTTTGAAGACAACATTGCTGTCCATCATGGTACCCTGCTCTCTCTCCTTCCTCAATGTTTCCTTTCAACTTAGCTAATCCCTCTTCCTCCTTTGGGTTGCAAGATTACCTTTCTCATAAATACATGAAACTTTCTCTAATACTACCCTCTTCCCCAAATTAGGTCAGATGCTCTTGGAACACTTCTTCTTTTTCTCATATAAATAATTTCATAGAGGCTGCTTAATTCCTCATTGTAGACAATGTCCTCTAAAACTATTATGCCTAGTTTTCATTAATTAGTTCAAGGACAGTCATTACACTCAAGTGAGAGAGACGAAGCCCCTTATTAGCAACAAGATTTGGAGTTGTTGATAAGGAAGTCATGTTAATGAAGCATATCAAAAGGAAGATTCATAAACGACTGTCAAAGAGGTTCAGCCAATTTGGTTCTCGCACTTGCTTATCTCTTCCATGAACCCTATTAGACATTGCCATGTCATTCCCAGGCATGCCTTTCTTTGATGAAAGTATCCAGAACTGTCTATAATTCCCAGCCAAAATACTTAATACAACTTATTATAATTGGAAATCGGCTTATGTGTGTGGATAAATAGTACAGATACTTGTTTTGTTTTCTATGTCATTTGATAACATGAAAGCTCTGCAAAGACAGGGAAGGAGCCTGTGTTGTCTGGCATTGTTTCTGGAGTACTAAATGATTGTTGAATGAATGAATGAATGAATGAATGAATGAAT
>LR752710.1:0-49672 GCA_902729485.2 Mus minutoides
ATTTACTAAACACATGAATCTCAAGAAGAATGAAGTTCAAAATGTGGTCTCTTTGCCCCTTCCTAGAATTAAGAACAAAGCACACACTGAAGGAGTTACAGAGATCATGTGTGAAGCTGAATCAAAAGGATGGACCAACCAGTGATGGCGGCTGCCAGGGATCCTTCCCATAATCAGCCACCAAAATAAACACTATAGCGTATGCCAGCAAGATAATGCTGAAAGTGACCTGATATAGCTGTCTCATGGGAGGCTATACCAGTGCCTGGCAAACACGAAAGTGGTTGCTCACAGTCAGCTATTAGTTGGAACACAGGACTCCCAAGGAAGGAGCTAGAGAAAGTACCCAAGGAGCTGAAGGGGTCTTCAACCCTCTAGGTGGAAGAATAACATGAACTAACTAGTTCCCCCTGCACTCATGTCTCTAGCTGCATATATGGAAGAAGATGGCCTAGTTGGCCATCATTGGGAGGAGAGGTCCCTTGGTCATACAGACTCTATATGCCCCAGTACAGGGGAACGCCAGGGCCATTATGTGGGAAGGCGTGGGTAGGGGAGCAGGGCGGGGATGCGGGAGGGTAAGGGGAAATTTCTGGATAACATTTGAAATGTAAATGAAGAAAATATCTAATAAAGAGAAAAAATGTATTTGCCATCTAGACTTAGACCTTAAAACATACAGACCATTATTAAACATTACAAATGAGAAAATATTAGAGAAACAAGTGATATAAACTGATATATCAACAAAGAAGTCATGATATACCTGTAAATTAAGTTACAATCAGATACCATTGTATATTAATTAAGACTGCCTGTCCTTAAAATGTGCTATTCTGGTGCTAACACTGGATGCAAAGCAGCAGAGACACCTTTGCATTTTTAAAATATGTTGCTGTCATTAATTTATTTAGTACATTTGCCTGGAAGGGGTGTACTTTCTGTGTGAGGAGATAAGAGGCACTTTCCTTCTAAAATCAGGTCTAGGAAGGAGCTCAGGTCATCAGGCTTGATCCCAAGTGCCTGGACCTGGTAAGCCATTTCACAGGCTCCAGAAGTACAGTATTCTTATGAGGGCAGAAGTTCACATATTTCATACTTTCTTACAAAGGTCAGAGTAGTTACATAGACAATCCAGCCATTGACTTCATAGCTGTTTACAAAACTGATTTTGAATTTTATGTTCCATGGAGGTCTGCATACATGCACTACCACAGATGACTGTACACAAATATCATCACCAAAATTAGAAGTGGCAACAATGCCCTTTATGAAGTGAATGAACAATTGGCAGTAGATTCATATAACAACATAGTGTTCATAAATAAACAGAAGTGAATTAGCCATTAAGAGGCATGTGTGTATATTAAATGCAGATTGCTGTGTTAAAGAGCCCAGAATCTCTGTTTGTATTCAATACAATGCCTTGACACAGTCAGTGGCCAGGCAGTGAAACTTCAGTATGACACTGTGTGATTGGATGTTATATTCTACATGATGAAAATCTCTAGAATTTCACAGCTCAAAGTTACAACTTTCATGGATGCGGATTAACACATTTAGGAAGGTGGTGATTATAGGATAAAAAGTGGGTTAAATAATCTGAGCTGATAATATCATAAATGTACAGAAAAATGGCTCATTAAGGGTGAGGGAAAATTGTCTAACTTACACAGATTTAGAAATGAGCTGAGTTCACAAGGTTAGAGGAAAAGCATATTACACATGAACAGTGTTCCAGTTCACACAGTTGTTCCCTACGAAGATGTGGGTCAGCAACGTAAATACAATTTTAAATGTATAGTAGACCTGAATATTTAAATAAATATTTAACATTACAAACCATGCTTCCTAGATTGGTTGGAGAGGAAGATTTCAGATTCATAATCTAATCAGGAAAGGAATACACTGTGTAGTAATAAATCTGAATTAGAAGGCAGGATAGGGGAATTCTAGGCTGCTGAGGCAGGAGTGGGTGCGTGGGGGTGAGGAGCACCCTCATAGGGGCAGGTGGATGAAGGAGGAAATAGCGGGTTTGTGGGAAGGTGGTAACATTTGAAATGTAAATAAATAAAATAACCAATTAAAATAGAAAAATGAGACTGTACTACAAGATTGCTTTAACTCATCACAAATACATTTGATTTTATATGAAGTTATTCATGAATATACATATAAATATATGTTAGTATACATACATATTTTCTTTTGTCTTTTTGTTAGTTGACAAATCAGAGATGCAATATGACTTTGCAATAAAAGGATACAACACTCTTTCGATCAACATATGGTTGATTTCTAGGGGCAGGTGGATAAGAGGAACACAAGATGATCATGCAAAATCTCAGTGCTTGAAGGTAAGGATGTATTGCAAAACAAAAATGCGACAAATTATACATCATTTTGAATCTAAGGGGACAGAGCAACAAAACAAAATTTGCTCCTGCTGGCCAAAGCTGGAGAATTTGAACAAAATGGATTAGGTTCATATTATAACTCATAGTCAGAGATGGATATCCAGAAGCCTACCCAGATAAGCTATACAATAAAGGGCAATCAAGGGAAGATAATAAACAAACACTTTTGCAGTATTATAAACAATATTTTTTGTAGAAAATCCATTTTAAAGTCCAGAAGGGAACATGCATCTCCTGCCACTGCATGCTGCTCCTAGTAACTTCCTTATAGAATGAGAGAAATATAGGGTGATAAAAAGAAAAGAAAAACTAAGTTGATAAAACTTACCCTCCTCTTACCCAGGGGAGCAAGAACTGTAAGCTGAGTTACAGTGTCTTAACACTGTCATTCGTCCCACAACTCTGTGACGTCATTTTGAATATTAGAAAATTAAATCAGAGAAATTTGAAGATAGGGCAACTCTGTAAGGTACCTGACAAGTAATTCTCAAGTGGTTAAGGTCATCGACAAAAGATCCAGTGAATCTGTGAAAGCTAATTTGGATTTTCAGGAGACATCACCAAATGCAGTATGTCCTGAAAGGATTTTATAACGAAATATTGGATAAAAATAGAAAATGCCTGAATCCAGCATGAATGTATGCAATGACAACATGTGAATATTGGTCTGTTCAGTATAAGAGATCTACAAAACTAGCATATAAAAATAAGAAGAAAGGGTAGATGAATGAGAATGTTTTATATTTCCTTTGCAGTATTTTCTAAAATTTCCAACAGTTCTAAAATAAAACAGTACTTTAATAATGAAACTCAGAGTCTAGGGATATATTTTATTTAAGCAAAAATAATTAAATTAGTTAAATACAAGAAGTAGACATTACAGGGGTATGAGTTTTCATCAAAAGGCAAACAATGATTTAATAACTTTAATAAATTCTTCAAAAAAAGATTGAGACATTTACTTGGGAGGAAGATTATAGACAGAGGTGGAAATTTTGAATAAAGATATTTTTGGTCTTTTGGAGAGAAATAAATAACCCCAAAAATCTGCCAGAAGAGTTTGTATATATCAAGATTCAAGATGTGTCAAATTGATATTTTATTCAAACTTTGAAAAACCCTTCACTTTCTAAGGAGAATAAACCATTTTCACTCTTGCCTTTCTAAGAAATGAAGGTGTTTGGTGAAGCATAGAAAGTATAGAATTTAAATACAGTACCTTTGAAGGATACTTTTGCTACATGCATGAAATACATGCCCTTCCATGATATTCTATTTGACAGGGGCATGAAACTGTGAATGTGGAAAAGGTGTATAAATTTTTTTTTTTTTTGGTCTTCCCTTACAAACACACTGAGAGATACTGGAACAAAATAAGAGTATCCATATTTTCCTTTGTGAAACATTTTTTTATGTTAAAATCATTTAGCAAGATTTTAATATTAAATGTATTTTACATAGAGTTATTGAGGCATGTAGTGCTGCATAGAAGTTCTGATGATAGTAAATTTGATGTCAGAGTTTTATGTTTTTGCATTTTTAAAGTAAATCAAGTGTCAGGAGATTTTGTATAAGCCTTTATGATATATAATTTACCAATTATAGGGAACATAGACAACATGGATTCCAAGATGTTTCAGTACTCTTTTTCTGAGTGTGATAAAACATTGTGAGCACAAGTGCTTTGAGGGTGAAAGGGCTTGTATGCCTTCTACTTCTAGGTCTCAGTCTATCGGGGAGGCAGGAGCTCATAGGAACTGAAACAGAAGAGATAGAAAGAAGATGTTGGCTCAGTTCCCCATTCATACTTAGCTAGCTTTGCTGTACAGCCTAAGGCTGAGGACCACCTGCCCATGCTGTGGAGCTGCCCACCCTGGGGGTATCTTCTTACATTAATTAACAAGACAATCCCCCACAGGCATTTTCGTAAGTCACACTTATCTGCTGAGCCTGCCTTCTCAGATGACTCTAAGCTCTGTCCTGTTCCTCCTGTTCACAGTTAAAGTTAAATAGGACACAGATGAATATGGCTTCTTCCTTTTTAAAATTTTTTTGCTTTTTCTGAATAATTAATTTATTCACTTTACACCCTGATCACATTCCCCCACTTCTCAGTCTCTCATCACACACCCCTCCCACACTTCCCATCCCCTTTTCCTGTGAGAAGGAGGACCTCCCTTGCCTACCAACCCACACTGGCAATCAAATTACTGGTTCCTTCTTGACTATTGTGTTTGTATCTCTCATTGATCATGGAGCATTTATGAAAGGCAATAAGTGTGACTAAACAATTTTCCATGAAGTATTTTACATATCTTTCATTAGTCCACTTAACAGGGAACTTCTATGGGATTTAACTGCTGTATAAGTGTGAAGTCTGTGTAGGCAACACTTTAAAATGTCAGCCATAACAAGTACACAGCTACTTGAATATCCAGGTTTACTTTGAGGCCTTTTATGTCAGACCAGTGACATTCTTTTCTGATGAGTTTTGCGAATATTTAAACCACCATATATTACTTTCTCTGCTTTACTCAAGGTAAAGAAATAAGTACCCTCAATTTCTTCCACTCTTACTATTAGTTTAAATTCCTATTAAATTTCTTCATTCAAAAATATTTTAATGACTTTTTCAGTTATCATATAAAGTAAAGGCAGACGTTCCAGTGTCTTCACACTTTGCATCTTGCAGTGTGTTCTGATTTGGTCCCTTCTGCTTCCCTCATCTGCATACACTGCCCCAGCTTCTGCTTCCCTCATCTGCATACACTGCCCCAGCTTTGGCTTGTCCCACTTTCTTTTTATCTCCACATAACCCCTCCTGCCACAGTGATGTTCATGTCACATCTGTTCCATTGCCCCCTTCCATAAATCACCCTGTGAGACTGGTTCCTCAACCTCATGGTTTTCTCTACAACCCTCTTCTCCCTTCTTCTCTCTGCCCCCCCCCCCATTTTCATTCTGTCTCTCATCTCCTTTTTTTCCACCTCACAATCTTTCTTCTAGTCTGCTCCCACTGACTCTGAGTACTCTAAGAAAAGGCAGGAAACATCTTCAAATGCGTATCTCAATCCCCAGGACCAAAAGATGGCGTACTTTTGTCTGAAGTTTTAAATAACAGCATATAAATAAAAAACAAACAAACAAACAAACAAACAAACAAAAAAGCTTTTCATAGTCAGAGAAAACCAAACAAGAATGGACAGTGTAGATCTGGGTTTCCTCAGGGGACATTTGTGACATTTATGTATTATGTTTTATTCCTTCAGGTACAGTCAAAGTCTGTGAAAATTGGGATTTGTGAAAGCTTAAATTTAGCTTTTGAGCGATTAGGAATGAACAGTAGGCTTTTTGTTTGTTTGTTTGTTTGTTTGTTTGTTTTTTATCTGTTGCAGAGATGTTCTGTGACATTGATTATGTTAAATTCCAATAAGAAACACCCCAGTGGCTTGGTCATGCTGAACACCTAAAAGGTTGAGGAAATGAACCCATGACCTGGTGGGGATGCAATTCCCAAAAGTGTAAAATCTACCTCTAGGCCATTGACTTTTAATCTTTTGACCTACAATTTCACCATCAAATAAAAACACAAAGTCTATATATGTTGCTATTGTTGGAAAAATCCTGCCTACACAGTTTCTGCTACACAAACCAAGTGATATAGGAACAGGCTGGAATCAGGGATCCCTTTAATAGTTGTTTACCTAGTAAAGGCATTATACATCTCAGTGAATAAAACTCTAGAGCCAGTGACATGCACTCAATCGGTGTAAACCATGCAAATATGGAAGGAGAGAACAGACTCCATAAGGCTATCATGACATTACCACAAATGTTCTATGGTTCCTGTATCAACACATGCACATAACCATACATAACGTACTCATCCAAAAAATAATATGAATGGTAGTAATCATAAATTAGAGGAAACTGAAGAACAGAAGGACACTGAAGCTGTGATTATTTTACATTACAAGATGTTACAAATCTATATTGCTACAAGTCTGTATATGGACTATGTCACGCTTTATGTCAAGCTTATGGAATGCCTTGTAAACATTTCTCTGTTATTGTCAATAACTCAGTGTGCACCAAAACCTCAAGAGTCTATTTCAGACAAAAAGGAAATAGCCCAGTGGAAAGAATATTGGCATTCCACATCTTTCAAGATAGTGAACTCCCCTGAGTCTAAAGAAATACAAAGTGTAAGCCACTTACACATTTAAATATTAATCATGTTATAGCAATTTGAGATTTGGTGTTGCTATAAAGTCATAGATCTGAAACCTAGTGGTTCACACTCTTTAGTGGTCAATTCTCTGGCAAAACAAGATTTTGATATGGTTCATTTATAATAATATAAATAAGAAAATTAATGATTTAGAAAGAATTTTTAGCCAATTACTTAATAAATTTCTATATTGTATTTAAAGTGCCTATTTATTATAAATTACTATTGTCATTTAGTAATTTGTGTGGTATTTTTCATTTGAAAATTCACATTATTTAAGCCAATCCATTTTTCCATTTTTCTTGCTTTTGCCCGAATATATTTCAGATATAGACAACATAGAAGAGAATTTCTTCTATGTTTATGTATTTCTATGAACACAGACATTTCTAGAAACTTCTATGTTTCTAATTTCTTCTATATTTCTTTTTTAGATGTGTCTTTCCTTTTTAAAATTTGTTATTTCATTTATTTACATTTCAAATGTTATCCCCCTTTCCCTTTTCCCCTCTGCAAACCCCTATCCCATCTCCCTCCTCCCTGCTTCTATGAGAATGCTCCCCACCTACCCACTTCTGCTTCACTGCTTTAGCATTCTGTTGATGCTTCAGTCCTACTTAGAAGGGGAAACAAAATAATCACAGGAGGAAGAGGGAGGTAGACACCTAGGAGGGAGAGAGGAGGGAGAGGGAAAAAGGGGGGTATGATCAGGTGTGGGGGAAGTGAAGGGGAGAAATACAGAGAGAAATACAGAAATTATTGTATTCATGCTAAATAACTGTGTGGCAAAGTGCTCTCACAAAAAAAAAAAAAAAAAAAAAAAAAGCAGGTCAAGGTCAACAGTGTTTACTGTGGCTCACAGTTCCAGGTGCTGTCATCATAGCAGGCAAGCCATGGTAGCAGGACCTTGAGGCAGATGGACACACTGCATATGCATCGGGAGACGAGGGAGATGGATGCTAGGGTTCCTCTCACTTTCTCCCGTTTTACTGTCCAGAACCCCAGTTCAGGGAATGATATTGCTTCTTAGGGTTAATCTTCTGCCCTGAGTTAACTCAATCAAGACAGGTAGAGCCCCAAACTAACCTAAACTAGATATCCCACCAGGGGTGTGCTTTCAAGCTTCTCACCACCAGGGGTGTGCTTCCAAGCTTCTCACCACCAGGGGTGTGCTTCCAAGCTTCTCACCACCAGGGGTGTGCTTTCAAGCTTCTCACCACCAGGGGTGTGCTTTCAAGCTTCTCACCAAGGGGCCTCTGGATCTTATCCAGCTTCCAAGTTTTTGTCTTGGTTTGTCTCTGTTAAGAAGAACATTTTATATAATGCAAAATGAAATGGGGCTTAAAATTGATTAAGACATACAAAGGGATAAGAAGTACGTACATCTCTTCTATAATCGCTGTCACAGTTACCCAATGATATGATGAAAGAAACAGGTATCAATCTAGAGGGACAGCCAGGCTAAAGTTGCTGAATTTGTGTTGCAGATCAGAGAAAGATTAAGATGAAACTATAGAAGGCAACCAATGGAACCTAATAATCATATTCTTTATGTGACACTGGGTGACTTCTCCCTTGCATTACAGCATGATTCTTTTTTATAGTCATATCTGAAGTATTGCTGAAATAAAGCAATGTTTTCTGTGCAGTCAGGCACAGCTTGGATGTTGTGAAAGGTCTAACTAAGGTAAAAAACAAATGGTCTCATTAGGTTATAATACATACGCTGCATTATATCTATTATGAACTATCGCAAGGTCAAACATGTGCTTGTTAAGAACTCTCTTGCTTATGGTTACATGTGGGATATCTTAGAGAATTGTATTCTGTACCCACTAAATGACTTCACAGTTTAAGCATACAAGGTTAAAAAAAAATTAGGCTTGAAGAGTTGTTTGACTTTTAGAAAGTAACAAATTC
Organism: Mus minutoides; assembly: GCA_902729485.2. Classification (NCBI taxonomy): domain Eukaryota; kingdom Metazoa; phylum Chordata; class Mammalia; order Rodentia; family Muridae; genus Mus; species Mus minutoides. The sequence goes on from LR752710.1 coordinate 8,569, forward strand.
CTTAAAGTGAATGTATTTGATGTGTATGTTAAATATTTATCTATGACTCTGATACCAATTGAAAATACTAGTACAGGAAGAATATGCATTTGGTATCTGCATTTTCCTATATGAAAATCACATGCTTATTATTAGGTATTTCTATACAAGACATAATTGCTAACATGTGAGTTGAGGATTCCCGGTTCACAAGTAAGCCAAAGTTAAGAGCCAAGAAATGTTTCAGAGTTTGTTGGAATTACTAATTTTGTGATTTGTAATGTTGATAAACAATACAGTTTATTAAGGCATGAACCATTATCAACATTAGAACTATTGCCTAATTTAGCAAGGACGTATGTCAAGGCACTTGAGACAACTGATAGAAGCAAATATAAAGGAATAATAATGAAGTCAACAACAACAGTCAGATGTGTTACTAGACGCAGTAGAGAGAGTCCAGGGAAATTAAGAGGCAGAAGTCTACCCAGACTTTAATAGCATTGTTTGTCTGATTCATCCAAAGTATTAGAATGTAGTCATAAGCATATAGGTGGTCCTAGTGATGAAAGATGAATATGAACAGTAAAGCTCTAACTGCTGACATCCTTTCAAAAAGGCATTCAAACTATAACTCAGTGTATGATTTTAAGTAATACAATAAGAATTGAGTGAATTTCACAACTACTTCAAGTATCTATTAAGTGAGTTACAAAGTGTGTTTCTCTCTGTGTGTACTCTGTCTTTTTATTCTCACTAAATATTGAAAGTCCCATAAAGACATCAATAAAAACCTATCCTACTGACTGATATTATCTTTAACAAGGCACAAAGCCACAAAGTTAGAACAGTGTATTCTGCATTCCACCCATGTAAGCCCTCTAGCCACTCACTATCAAAAAGTGCCCATTGTTTGGTAGCCTCAATAAATCAAGTTTAAAATTAAATAAACATATTTTATATAAAAATGGTGTGGTGATTGTTACATGTGGTAGCACGAGCTGTATTAAGAACATACTCAATGGGAAATGTGGCTTTGAGGAAACCTTTGGAATTTATGCTCATTATAGATCAAGCTCCACTGTTGACATGTGTGACACTAGTGGGATACTTAGGCTAGCTTCTCAAAACCTAATGAAAAACATGGTATACACATGCAAATATAATTACTAACTTCATATCCTGATCAATCATTTTCTAATCTTTATATACATGCTTTAGGATATTTTAATCTTCTTGCAGGGAAAGGTTTCTGCCTGTGCCTCCAGAAATAGATTCAAGCTTATATGAAAAAGCACATGTCACACACACTCTGACATTTGCCCTTCAGCCATAGAGGCATGTTTGTTTGTTTGTTTGTTTGTTTGTTTGTTTTCCAAGTGTGGTTTAATCCACACACTCCAACTCCAGTGAATCAGGAACAATTCATAGTTGCTGGATTCATTCTGGTTTCATTCCCCCACTTAAAATCAAATGGTGATTTTTATTTAAAATGTCTGCAATTTGTTACACACATGAATTTTGCTATAAAAGCAAACAAATATTTCTTTAATTTCCTTACACAAATATGTTTAGATAGTTTTGTGACATGAACAAGTGATTTCTCTTTGAAGTTTTAAATATTTGAAATAAAAAAATATTTAATTTCTAGGAATTGATTGGTGTCAAACAGTGAATTTCAGAAATGAAATAGGCTTTGCCTAAAATAAAAAGCCAAAATCTCTTCAAAAATTATCTTAAATTGGTACTGATCAAAATAACAATGTGGAAGACAATTACTCTCTTCATTTGATTCTTCATCAAAACATGTACCGGAGAGTATCTCACAAATTCCATAGTGTCAGTGTCCAAATGGAAGCAGGACTCATGAATCTTCTCCTTGGATTTAAATAAAATATTAAACCTGTTGAGCCCTTTATTACAAGTTCTTGTGTGTGAAAAATCAACTTCTTTCTGTTTTGATTCAAGTTGTGTAAGACTTTCATTTGCACAATCTTTCTAATTAGTAATTTCTAAATTGTTGGATTCTTGTCCAAACAGGTCAGGTCCATTCCCTTTGTTCAACAGAGTATTTGTGGTATACAAAAAAAAATTTTTTACATGATTGTGATCAGGTTGATAGGGAGAGAAAACTAAGCAAAAGAAAGTAATACTTAGAAAAGAAGCAAAAGTACATTCCATAATGGGAGAGAATTGAAGAATGTTAAACTCTAAAGACAAGTGAATGCTACAAACACAAAGGCAAGCAAATATTAAAATTATAATAACATTACTCACTAGGTTATTATATATGTATTTTCTTCATATTGCAATAAAAGTAGAACCTGAATAAACTCTACATAAACAAAAGTTGGTACTAGAGTATATCAGATTCAGCAATGATGTCCCAGCTTGATTTCCTAATTCCAAATTTATATTTTCTGTAGTCCATAGATTAACATTCAGAGTTATTTTTATTCTATACTTACTTCGGAGTTTCCGAAAAACAAAGAAAGAATGTTTTTTGACCAAAGTTGAGAGCAACACAGTAACTATGGCTATATGAATGTTTGTCAATAGATAGGGATATAAATGTAAAATGCAATATGACATCACGACCAGTAAAATAGCAACACTACATTTTGCCCACGTACATATGACCTCTGATTCCTGACCTTTTGAACAGTTTTACAATACATTCCCATAGAACTGACCTTGTATCCAAACAGAGAGTGTTTATCTCTGTAACCTCTGTGCCATTACTGCACACCTCTGCAAGTTTTGCCACCTGTTCTCTATTGCATCTTCCAGGGTCCAGTTCTGGTTAAGACCATTGATTTCCCATTAGATCAATTGCTTTAATGGCATCTCTTGGCATCATGTAATCTAACTTGTAAGAAATTTCAGATGGTCAGTGTCTTCAGCAACAGGCTTATACATAGGTACAGTGGGCAAGCAAGAGCAATGACAATAGCCTGTGTTGTTTGGGCTGCCTTTTAGTCCTCCTTAAAAGAAACTAATCTCCTGGATTAAAAAATAACTAGATAGACTAAATTCCAATTTTAAAAAGAGCATTGCTAACTGAGACTATGCAAAAATAGCTACGAATAAATCAGCTATGACAAAAATTGCTTTATGAATGAAATATATATCTGTGTCATATTTGAATAGCACCAAATAGAGAGGTGATCTGTGCCAAAAACCCATGTCTTCCAGAGCAACATTGTTTAACCATATAGATACTGCTACTCAAATGTCCTTTAAATACTATTATACAATTTAGATTACAAACTAAGAATCTGCCTTCTTCTTCTTCTTCTTCTTCTTCTTCTTCTTCTTCTTCTTCTTCTTCTTCTTCTTCTTCTTCTTCTTCTTCTTCTTCTTCTTCCTTCTTCTTCTTCTTCTTCTTCTTCTTCTTCTTCTTCTTCTTCTTCTTCTTCTTCTTCTTCTTCTTCTTCTTCTTCCTTCTTCTTCTTCTTCTTCTTCTTCTTCTTCTTCTTCTTCTTCTTCTTCTTCTTCTTCTTCTTCTTCTTCTTCTTCTTCCTCTTCTTCTTCTTGTATTTGTACTTCAGTCAGCACCATATTTCTAGTCGACCACTAGAATAGATCTCAAACCAAACAATCACCAAGTCCAGGGTGCATTAATCCAGGGTCTACCCCCCCCACACCGGTTTCTGAATCTCATTTGGATTAATAAAAGAACATCTCAATTGGTTTTCTGTTCAGCACTTGGAAAGTGAGATGTCAGTAAAGGTTTTATGCAGAATACTCAGCTAGAACTTGGAATTTTTGTAGTGAAACACAATTGAACTTAAAGAAAGATTTATAAATATGGTGGTTATTAGCATAGGAATACTGTTAGATACCTGGAAAATCATGAGAAGATTGAAAGAAAGAGGCTGAAAAGGGACAAGAGATTGATAGAGATGAGGTAATGTCCTGTTTCTCTGCAATAAACTGAAGATATTTTTAAACAATCTTTTATGTAGATTTGAACATTTTTCACTAATTTTCTAAGTTAGGTAAAAATCAAAATTTAACTAGAACTTTCCAAGTTCTATTTAAAAAAAAAATACTGCTGCTAGCTGAGGCTATGCAAAACAAAGACAAAAATACTAAGCTAATAATAATTAGTAATTAATCAGCCATGAAAAAAACAGGTTGCTTTATGAATATATATATATATATATATATATATATATATATATATATATATACCAAATCATCCCTTAATTAGTACCAAATTTTGTAAATTTTAGGAAGCATAGAGACAATTAAAATTAAAGGTCATTTGAGGGATATGGAAACCTAATACAGTCAAAACTTTCTAAAATATACTCATATGTAAACACTATCTAAATGGAATCATCAAATTATGGGGGAGCCAAAGACATAACTGGCCATCACTTGTTACCAAAATAGCTTCCAGTACTGAGATGGAGTTACATCTAATTGAGTTGTTGGCCAAGGGGGTTTCACAGAAACCCCCATGCCACCTAGGTTATTGTGAACACTATAGTGTGCTCTCCACAAAATGATGGCAAGATCCCATTGGTGAAAATAATACACATAGAACTCATTGAACATAGAAAAGCTGGGATGCTTCATATATAGAGCCTTCATTATCTTGTTCTTGCTCCCTTAGTACAGGAAGGTCCTCTGAAGGCTATCAAAAGATGTACCTAAATACCAACCAACTCACAAACCCTTTGATATACAGTGGTGTCCTGCCTGCAAGATATGCTAGGACAGTAGTGGCACAAAGCTGGTGGGGGAAACTACCAAATAAATGTTTTGACTTATGGCCCACTCTACAAGATGGAATCCATACTTGACACTGTTTGGAGGACCAAGAACCTGAAACTAGATAGCCTTGGGGCCTAAGGTAAAATCAAGTGCTACTGTTTTAAAAAGTAGTAAGAAAAGACCTCCTAGTGACATTCTGCTATACTTCTAGATCAGTCCCTTTCTCAGCCATCATCAGAGAAGCTTTCTCCTGTAACAGATGGGAATAATTCCACAGCCAGACATTACACAGAATGAGAGACCTTGGTGTGCTCATCTCTAAATGACATCATCAAACCCTTCACCTTAAAGCTCAGGGAAACCTACAGAAGAAAAGGTGTAAAGAGGATAAGAGGCAAAAGGAACGAAAGACACCAATTAAGCGAGACCCTCTATATCAACATACTAAAACCATATATGAACTCACAGACTGAGGCAGTATCCACAGAGCCTACACACGTCTGCACCAGGTCCTCTGTGGTTATATTATGGCTTCCCACGTGTGTGAATGAGTGGGTCTCTGATTATTAGTCATCCTCTTGGGCTCCTGTGCTTCAGTTTTTTGTTTGCTTGTTTTATTTGTTTGTTTATTTTGCTTTTTGTTTCATTTTATCCACTTTTAATATGTTAGTTTTTGTTTTATCTTATTTTATTATTATCCCATTTTGAAAAAAGAAATATTTGAATCCACTAGACCAGATGGACGAGCAGGCAGAGACTTGGGAAGACGACCCTTGGCTCATCTACATTATAAATATTCTTTTTAAATGACAGCTCTCCTCTGTCTGGGCAATGAAAAACAGGAAATCAGAAATATTCTGAAATATTTCAGGTGTTTGGAGTATGCATTTTATAACAGTGTTTATGGTGAAGGAGATAATGAATGGTGAACTTACAGTATTTTTCTTTTATTGTCATTCTTGGGCTAGAAAGCATGTACTAGAATCCTGTGTCACTGACATATTTTGCTATGTTTCCTTGTAGAAGCACTATTGTTTAAACATTCAAGTTCAGGTTAAAATAAAACTCAGTACAACCTTATATTATGAGGTCCTCTGATATGGGTTGTCATTTGTGGTCTCAAAATCAGTTATGTTGATGGCTACAAAAACATTCCCAATTAAATGTCTAAATAATGCAGGCATCTGTGATTTAATCTCAATATGCTTCTTTTTTATCTTTTTCTTTGTGTATGTCTGGGACTAATTCTATCCTGAACAATGTTTCTAAGCCCTTGTCGACTATACCAGCCCATTGGAGAGTTCTCAAAAAGTCACTATTCCCTCAATACTTTCCCTGACATTTTTATTCCATGAGTTTGTATTTGTGTGTAAGCATAGATATTTTATTTTTAAATGAACAGAGAATCATTGACTACCCTTTATCTTGTTGCCTTGAAAATCATGTGTGTGTGCTCTCAAATTTTATCTTCTATGTAAGCTTTCCTTTTCCTACCTGTACAGCAAAATACTCTAGTTCACATTTCAACCAATACAGACAAAATAAACTGGGAATTTCTCTCATAAGCATGCTACCAACTTTGATCTCCTTTCTTAGATTTTGGGATCCTACAATAAATTCCTCACAGAAAAGTCTGCCTGCCCTTTAAAAGGGTAAAATAGATATTATTTAAGAATCTCTCCAATTACTCAGTTAAATTTAAAATGAAGCCAATTTCCCATGATGTGTGTATGTGTGTGTGTGTCTACCTGGTTTAGTATATCTGTTTATGTGTGTAAGCATAAAAGTGGAGAAGAGAGAGCAGAAGATGGTGTGTGGAGTCATGGGGAAGGTTGTATAACTTGATGTCACACATTTTCAGCAGACACTTTCTACATACTAACTTAATTCTACATAATCAGTTTTCTTATTCTGGGCAGGGGAGGTGATCAGCAGTGTGAACACAGTGTGAACAGCAGTGTGAATACAGTGTGAACACGATAGTAGTGAGTTTGGAGATACGTGGGTGTAGGTCTGATTAGTTTTAAAAACAAAATTATTGAGAGAAAAAGTGTTTATCACATACCACCTAATTGCAAATTCTTCACTGTTTAGGTGTAATTCACAGAACTTGATCCAAAGAACAGGTAGCAGAACAGTGGAAATAATTGTCCATGTAGCTAAGAAAGAGTTTGCTAAACTATTTGGAAACTGTACAAATACACAAGCTTTAAATTTTTAGCAAACTTTTATGTAAACCACAGCCTTTATGAGTAAAGTTTTGAATTTAAGAAATTAATTCTTAAATATATATATATTATGATGTATCAAATGAAACCTAAAGTGATTAGTATGTTGAGAATTAGATATATAATTAAAACACTTAATCTTTAAAGTAATTGAATGAGGTTTAAATAACTCTTTAGAAAATAAGTTTTAAAATATTGCCTCTAATTTGGTTTTGAAATTTTGGTGTTTTATGTACATAATTTACATCTCCATTATACTAAATAACCTTGAACAATTAGAAAAGTAATTTGTTTAAGTAACAAAATAACAATAATTCACATTGCCTCATATTCAGTGGATATTATAATACATTTGAGTGTTCTATAAGTTTAATATAATCACATTTTAGTCTTAAATTGTTACTATTACTAGCTTAATTGTACGAACACTATTAACTATAAAATTATTAGTTTGTTTGAAGTAATTTTCTTGAATAAAATATGATAAATGAGCAAAGTTTCATTTTATCATTCAGTTAAACATTTACCCAATTTAAAGAAATCTACATGAGGAATAGTAATTACCTTATCTCTGAAATTGTATTGAATCATAACTATAGAAAGACTCAGCTCTATATTTTCTATAGGCCATGTATTATGTGAAATTTTTTGTATTTGATATAAATACACGAAGGCTATTTATTTTAAATGCATAGTTTTGATTTAAATTTTGATATTTGGCATCTACCCTTTGAGTTTCCATTGGAACCCCTGAGCATATACGCTCTTCATACTCCTGTCATGAAAAATCGTCATTCCCACTGACAGAATCACCTGAGGAAGAGAGAAGTCTGTGGATCTGTATGAACTAGGAATAGTGATAAAGAGAGGTGTGAAGAGACTGTCACACTAACATCCTGACAGGTGGCAGAGTAGAACAGACAGGGGACCTGCCATCACCATCACCACAGCCCTCCAGTCTGAGACTCATCACTTGCAAATGCACATTCTAACACGTTTCTAGTTTGCATTGGGAAACACAGGGTAAGATCATCCACTAAATGTATATTTGGCACACACTCAGTGCTGTTCCTTCTGCTAAGCAGCAGGAAAGTACCAAATGTATGTCATTCTTATGTTATCTTGTGCAAAAAACAACTGAATGCACATTAAAACAAAGAGGAAGAGAAATAAAGCAAACAGAACCAAAGTTTGGCACAGATGCAAAGAAAAGATAAAGGATGTATGAAATTTATCAAGGAACACTGTCTAAGAATCTATGGACAGGCTTAACAAGAACAGAAAGACATCTATGACCTTCACTTGGGTGTCACCTCAGTGACCACAGTTAACAGTGTGTGAATGAGACTGTTGATCTTAGCATAGAGTAGCCCAAATGTGACCTCTCATACACAGGGATGCATGCCATTTAATGTTTCTTGACTGTTCTCCTGAAAAGAATATCATCAAAATGAAATATCGTGGTTCCAAGGCTTTTTCCATTAAAAATTTCTACAAATAAAATCAGAAAGGTATTTGTCAATTTGTGAACAGAGTGATAACACATAGTGAATTATGCACACTGTCAGGTGCACCAACACACAGATAGTGATTTCTTCCCATTTCATCCAGGGCAAAAGACTGGCCCCCAATTTTAATTTTTTGAAATATGGAACTTCACAGAGCAGAGATGAAAAAACAAATTTCTCCATGTCTGATGTTCAAAGTGCATTTGAAACTCTACAATTATGGGACACATTTGTTACTAAAATAAACAAAACATGTCTCTGAGATTTGATGATAAATTAGCCAGTGCACTCATTCAATTGCCACAACAGAGGCAACCATGTGAGGCTTCCAGAGGCTCTACAGCTCTCCATCAGCCCTACACCTCCCACACCTAAGAGGATTGAAGCTTTCATACTGTTTAACCTGGACTCTAGCCTTTAGGTGGTGATATCCAATTGCATCCTCTAAGCTGTTAACAGACTACTAAGGGAATATGGAACTACAATTTTCCTGTGTCTAGGTTTCACTACTCCATCGGCATTGTTGAAATTACTTTCTTTACTTGGACTTGCCTCTCTTAGGACTTCTTCTAGAACAAAAGCCATCATTAGTTTACATTCTCACAGGTACTCTGCTCATTCTCACAATGATTCTAGATTTCCACTGTTGATAGCACATTAAAATATTAAGACCTAATTTCATGCATGCAGTTTTAGCTCGTGGAGGATATTAAATATGTATAAATCAACAACTAGGAGCTGCCAAGGCAGAAAGCAATCTCAGGGCAATGTTGTTTCACATGTTGTTTATTTCTATGTGTTCACAATAAGGGATGCCTTCTTTTCTAATAACACATATCCTTACCTATACCACTTATCACTGACATAAAGCAAAAGATAATTGTTAGAAAGTAGCCATAATAAGAGAAAACACCATCAACCTTGGATCATTCAGACAGATTAAGATGCCCATGGATTAAAGCAAGAAAGAACATGCAGTGCTTGACTGCAGTTACACGTTATCCATTAAATCTCAGCATGAAGTAACTCAAGGGACAAGAGACTAGCTCCTATCTGCTTCCTCTGTGATTCCAACCTGAGAGTTGGATGCCTATGGAAACCTCATGAGCCACATCCATTGCAGTCCTCTGAGTAACATGCTCTCCTTTTTTTTTTTTTTTTTTTCAGAGCTCCCCATAGCTGGTTTACTCCCCCTGGAATATATCTGGAGACTCTCATTGGAAGAGAGATAGGACAGACCTTATAGGAATTCAGAATATGTCTAATTCAACACATATAACACTGAAGCCTATTAGAATGCTTTGGCAAGGTATCTACATGAGAATGCGTGGTGGTGATGGCCATATCACAGGTAATATATGCTGATGTAGAAACATGACACTTTCATCATGTGTCATAAAATGCTGTCTTCTTTCAGATATGAGATAAGAAAAAGGAATCAAAAGCTAATGTATTACTTGCTTATCTTTTGCATGGACAGTAACACTCCTGATTCTACTTACAAACATAAAATCTAGTTAACTAAATTCATTGACCCTCAGGAAATATTCAAGAAATACATAGCGAGGTATAGAATGAAAAAGCGGAAGTACACCTTCACATACTCCTTAGAAGATCTTCACTGCATTTTCTTTGTCTTTAGGGCTTGCTCTTATGTAACAGGAGGAGATATGACATTTAACTAAGGAGTCTTAAGACTTGCTATAAATAAAAACCACAAGATAATGTGCCATGTGATTAAAAAGTACTGAGTGCTAACACTTCAGATTGTTGCAGAATATTGACTGGAATATATTCTTCCTAAGGCTTTCAAATAAAGTTGTCAGATTAAGTACAAGGTGCCCATTTGAAATTCAAATTCTTATTGAATATTTTTATTATTCATATGTCCCAAATGTCTCATGCAATTTATATCTAAATTCATTTATTATTTATTGAAAACTGATATTTAGCAAGATATCCTATATGGACATTTTGCTAAATCCATCAGCTCTATCACATGTTACTAAGAATGAATATTGATGTACTAACCCTTTGCTTTACCTAGCTTGAAGTCAATCTAATAATACTTTAATGTATGTATCACAGAATAATAATTGATGTTGCTAGATATCTGCTTTACAGATAGATATTCAAGGCACTGTGACATTGTGTTTCCCACCAGAGCTGGGAACATGCCTCATTGAACAATTCACTCTGAGTATATACATTAACATCCCTTTGTATGTACATTAGCATCCCTTTGAATAGATTGGTCATATTAAATGGTGTCAACTTCTAAGCAATAACCAATTCTTGGTGTGCCTCTTATAGTATAGTCTTAGATAATAAGGCTGAGGATCAGACAGCTGACAATTTACACAGACAAATTCCTCTAATGTTTCCTTGGGAGGAGACTGAGTTTCTCCTTTTACACAGTGTAGCATTACTCTTAAGCTTCTACTGTGTTGCATGAAGTGAACAGTATTTGATTGTGTTTGGGTAAAATTTAATTTGTCTAGATGCATGGTGGTCTGCCGAGAATGCAAAATCATCCAGCATGGTCCTTGGGAGTTGGATGCATGTGTCTAGGTAAATCCAGTAACACTGATTAATTATCATGATATTCAAAAAGTATTATTTGAGCCATGGGTAGACACATTAGCTGATTTCTGCTAGTGGCTAGAGTTAAAATGAAGAGGCAAGAAATTTAAAATGAAGAGAATACAAAGGAGAAAACAGTAATCTAAAGTGTTCTTGGGAGTACAATAGTTAATTACATGTATTTAAGGTAGGTAGTCGATATAATATGGCACACACATACACACACACTGATATTTCATAGAGCTCATAATTATGCATTTTTAAAGTATGTAATAAATACCAAACTATTTAATACTTTTAACAATCTATTAGGCATATATTCTTTTGTATTATATTAGTTATGTGACTCTAGTTTTATTTTTTGCATTGCTGTCTGTTCAATGTAAAGCCTTGAGAAGGTTAAGACAAGAATTCTGCTGCTGAACTATATCCCCAATCTCATCTTCCCTACTCCAGGGATAAGATTCTAAGGAATTGAAAAATTAAACACTATTTCTCATAGGCACACTATATCAATTCTGGGGGCAAAAGTTGAATATAAGTGGGAGAGGCCCCAGAGATGTCAACTTATACCTCATTGATATGGTAACATAATATGTTAATTTAAAGCATTTCTAATAAGTCATAAATACTTCTAAGTTAGGGATTGCATTTTATTCTTTGTAGGAGTACACAACTATGGAGTTCAGTCAAGTATTTTCATAAATGTGGCACATAATAAGAAAAGAATTAAAGGAAGGCAAATGACCCTGCTGGCATCCTCAGCTCTGTGTCTCAGGATTGTGTCAGTGTCTCCTAAGCAACTGGTGTGTTCAGCTCTAGTACAAAACAATAATTCTCATTTCACTTCCATCCAAACATTTATAGAATAGAAGCTACCAAACCCTGATCTGCCTCCTCTTACCGTGGTCACTCGTTTACTCAACTTCTGTGAAATCCTTCTAACAAATATCCCTGGGAACTATTTTTGGCAAATCATTATCAGCAGATAAAAAAAAAAATACCACTTCCCTAGTAAAAGCAATTCTGTGAGTTTTTAAATGTAGAATTATGACATGACTGTTAGAAGGAATGTACTTCCTGAGCTTATAGTACATGATATTCTAGGTATTCCGAAGTTTTAAAATGCACTTCTTCCCATATTATTTGTTTCACTTTTTCAACTTTTATATCTATTTCAAAATACAGTAAAATATTAAAAGCAAGAATGTGGACTTTAGAGAAAGAATAGGATGTGATCCTAGCCCTGGTCTTCCCATTACCTTGGGATTCTTTATTGATCTTTCTGAGCCTGTTTCTTCACTTCTAAATCGAAAAATGATGGGGTACACCATATTTTGTTGCAAAGGTGGATTGCTATATATAAAATTGCAAGAATTATGCTTGTCAAATAGCAAACATGATTTGAGCCTAACCATTTTGCTCATCATAAAGTATAATCTATATCATTCCTTCATTTTGTTTTTAAAAATAATTTTATTTTGTTTTATGTGCATTGGTCTTTGGCCTACACATATATCTTTGTGAGGATGTCAGAACCCCTGGAACGGGGAGCTAAAGTTGTAACGTTTCGGCATCAATGCTGGAAATTGGACCAAGTTCTTCTGGAAGAATAACTAGTGCCCTTAATTGCTAAGCCACCTCACCACCTTGTCTTCATTCTCTTAAGAAACACATGCTAGGGACCTACTATGTGCTAGACATGCTGTCATGATGAGCATGACAGGAGACAGTATGTCCGGCTTGAAGTAGTCTTTATTTTATTGAAAGCCATGATACTAAACAGATGAACCAGTCAACATGACAGACATCACATGAAGTTGGATACAAAAGTCCCTTCAACTGAATGTATACTTTTATTGTCTAGTAAGTTAATTTTAATTAATACATGAAAAAACTATTTATATTCATGAAGAAGTCTATGTTTGAATATATGCAAATATTATATAATATTTAGATCATGGCAAACATATTGACTTCAGTTGGTTGTAATTTCCTTTTGGTGAAAAGGTCTAAAATCTTTTCTTCTAGCTTTATGAACTAGACAATACATTGTCAATATCTGTAGGCACCTTCCTATGCATCACGGATGTCCTTGCTATTATTTACTTAATAACTTAGGATCCACTGACCAGCCTTACCATTTCCCACCCTCCCTCCTACGCTTCTGGTAACTATCACCCTACATTCAACCTCTATAAGATTATTATTTTGCACATGTAAGTTGCAATAAGTACAATATAAGTTTGAGTACCAATTTATATAGCTAGGTATTTTGTGTTCTGTTTACCAAATTTGGACCTGTTCACCATCAGAGTTCATTCTTACCCTCAATTCTCTCAGAATAATGAGTTCTAAGCCCTATATCTGAAATTTTCAGGTTGTGGAATCAGTTATCTTCCTTTGTGATGTGCAGAGGGATGTATTGGAAGTAAAGCTTGGGAGAAAAGGGGAGTTTATAATTATTTTTTTCCTTTCTCTACCTTGGAATGTGTAATGTTTGATTTTATCATCTTGCATGTCTAAGACCGAAAGTATACCACTGGGAGTATCTGTGAGGACATTCCCAAAGAAGTCTTCTATGGGACAGTAATTGAGAAGAAAAGGCTGACTTTGGTATAGAAAGTCCTTAATGGACAACATGTAATGGAAGTTGAATGGTGAGAAAACTAGGCGTATATGCAAACTCCGTTCTTCCTGAGTGAATGTGTCTGTACTGTTGCTATGACATGTGGGTATCAGGTTGTAAATTCATCACATTTTTTTAATGTGGACTCTTATTAGCCAACCTCTAGGGAGTGTCAAATTCTGCAGTATGAGGTGAGAACTGTTGTAGTTACAATCTTCTTAAACGACAAAGCTGTCAGGTTCTCTGAGTTTCTAGCAGACAGTCCATGTGGCTTCCCTTACTCCTAACCACTCACTTGCCTCTCTGTTCTCTGCTCATCATTAGCTTCATTGCTTGTGCACTTCACTCTTTGCTGTCTACTCTGTTTAAGTAAAATTCTCAGAGGATTTTCCATTCCACTATGTAGGACTGTGAAAGGCAGCCTTGTTTCTGGTTGGGCTAAGGTTTGAAATCATGGTGACCTTTCAGGGGATAACCCTGAAAGGGACTGTAGGCATCTTGTCACACTCCTGGACACCAAGCCCCTGACACAAGGCCACAGCTCTCCATAGGTTTGTGGCCATCAGTCACATAAGGGCAATGCCCTAAGCCCCTCCACCTGTGGTCACATAGCCTCAAGGAAGATCTTCATTTTAAAGAGGTATCTAAAGGTCCGAAGGGGTTAGCCAATAAACTCTCCTTCCCAGACACTCCTCTCTGCTAAAAGTATTTAACCCCAGGCCCTCCTGGAGAAAGTGGGGTACAATTTTACTTATCATCACTCTCTGCCATGTCAATAAATGCCTTAAAACCATGGACTGTCTCTTTTCATTGGCAACCACAGTGGGGAGCAGTGGAACTCCATTCTCAGCTCTTCCACGGCCCCCAGCAGGTTCCTAGGGTGCCCAAGAGTCTGAGAACCTGACTGTTCCAGCTTCTGTGCAGGTTCGTGGACACCCAAGCTGGCTCCAGAAGTCCTCAGGATCCCAGACTCCTCTCCCTCACCCCCAGAGCAGTGTCCTGCGGTTTCACACAACCTGACACTAGCCCAGTGCTGGCGCATGGGGTAAGCACAGTCAAGACTTCCTGCATCTCACTTCTCCCAGTGGCCTGACCCCTGTGGCAGATATGGAACACCCCTTTAACCCAATATCAATGAATGGAAAAATACACAATTCTTATGTATTTATAGCATTTACCTTCAGTTTTTTTTATATATCTTGTACATATGGTATAGGTACTATATGAGCCAGTAATTTTTTATTTTATACATCTGAAATTTTGAATTTGTAATACTTAATTTCTATTTTTTAAGCCAGAATCACAGATACATATTTTGCTGGCCTCAAATTAAGTATCACAAATGAATAGAGAATTGTGTCAGGCAAATTTGAAACATATTACTAATATTTATATTGATTTTCCCTCATCTTCTTAATAATTAGTATAATTAGCTTATATTTCAAATACCAGAACCAAAAGCAATGTCTGAATTCAAGAGATGCCATGTGAGCAGTGAAAAGGTCACAAAATCATGTCAGGTCACAATGTTGACAACACTGTTCTATGTTTTAATAATTATTTCAATTCATTTATATGGGCAGAATGCAACAGACATATTTTCACACTAAGCAGATCAGCACTTTTCTTCCTCGTTTTTCCCTTAGGTTCCACAGGTATAATTTTCATTCCTAGTTAATAGAATAAATAATTTTCACATGAGATTTTCTAACAGGAAACCTCAGAACAAAAGGTATTAGCTTCAGAGTACAGAATGCAGATCTCAAACTACCCACACTTTGCTTTGTTTTGTTTCCTTTACTGAAGTTAAACAGAGATTTCTAGGAGTCATACATATGCATTATTATTTTTTCTAATATATATTTCATAAATGATCACTTCTACCTATAGAATGTATGGACACTGGGCTCACAGTAAATGAAAATAAACAAAATGGGGGGAAAAGTAGTGACCACTGTATAGAGCAAGCAGGGGCTTTCCAAAATGATCCCATAATACACTCCATTTCTTCCCCAACAGGATCAGAAATCTGAATGGGCATCACTATGAAGTAGGAGGGCATAGACTGCTTCTCTTTTCTAAAGATTAATACAAATGGAGACAAAAGAGTTGACTGTAGAGATCATGACAACACAGAGACCTGGGCTTTACTATCTCCTCTCTGGTGTTGATTCTTTGATGTTCATTTTCTTGGAGGCAATGCATGACATATGATGGGCTTTTCTTTTACTACAAGTAACTGTGGTAAATGAATGCATTCCATTTTGTATGCCATACTCATTGAACTGATCTGCAGGGCATTTAGTTATTCATTTTAATGAGTCACTCCAACACCTTAGTAGATTTTAAATACAAAACTAACAGAAAAGAAACCTCAGGGTTTTTTTTTTTTGTCCCCTTTGGTTTGCTCTTACTAAATAGTTTATAAGAAAAATGGTTTATAATTTCATGATTTTAGAAATCTAAGATCATGACATAGGTATCATCTTGGCCTCAAAAGAGGCTTTTCTTTCTGGCTAATGATAGGACAGAGTTCCATGGATAATAGCAAGGACAAGCATCCAGAGTATGTGCTTTACATACTCCTACCATAACCCATGGATGAATCTATTGACCAGTAATAAAGTCTATATATTTGCAACAGAATGAGCCCTCATGACACAATTGCTACTAAAGGTCCCATCTAGAGTTACTTGATACTTCAAAAGAGGGTTTTAAGTTCTAAAATGCTTTTAGTGTGTGTGTGTGTGTGTGTGTGTGTGTGTGTGTGTGTGTCTGTATCTGTGTGTGTGTGTGTCTGTGTGTGTATGTCTGTATGTGTGTGGGGGGGTGCCATGTTGTTTGGAAATCAGAGGATGACCCATGATTTCTGTTCTTTTCTTCCAAGCTTGTTTGAGACAGTCTCTTGTTCACTACTGTGTATGACAAAGTAGCTAGCCTGTGATTTCCAAGGGCAATTCTCCTATACTCCACTTCCATCTCATATTTCAACTACTTGGCCAGGAGATGTATTCTACTGTATCTGGATTTAAATGGGTTTTGAAAATCTGAAACAAGGTCCTTATACTTGTGCAACAAATACTTTTACTCACTGAGCCATCTCCTCTGCCCTCAACATGAACTTTGATAGTGATATTTAAACCACAGCAGTAGTATGACAAGTTAGTATGCAGAACATTTAACAGTGAGACACCAGGATTGCTTAATCTGCTCAGATATGTCCACATATTAAGCTTTCAAAGGGAAAGGAGTCAAATCATGAATGGCACTTTCTACCTAGTTCTCTAGTGGCTGAAGAATTCTTTAGTGAAAAGTCTATTTTTTCTTTCGTTTTTTATTAAGGCATTTTATTAGATATTTTCTTCATTTACATTTCAATTTCTATCCCCAAAGCCCCCTATCCCCCCAACCCTGCTCCCCAACCCACCCACTAGGCTAGTTGGTGATTTGAGCATTTTAGGTTTCCATTATTTAAGTCACTCTGTCAAGTCTTCATTGATTTGATTGGTTCCCAAAATTTTACTTATGGCTATAATCTTTCTCTCTCTCTCTCTCTCTCTCTCTCTCTCTCTCTCTCTCTCTCTCTCTCTTTCTCTCTCTCTCTGTGTGTGTGTGTGTTTGTGTGTACACACATGTACATATATGTATATAGGTATATGTTTATGTTTATATGTAATGTATATGATCTGTTTGAACTGAAAGAGTCATCCTCTCTCATGTTTGTTACAATTGCATTAGATGGCCTGCTAGGGCTCCAATATCTTGATTAAAAGCAAATCCCTAGGAAATGCTTTGTCAGTCAGTGATGTTATAGTTGTTATTGTGAAGTCAAAACTATCATAAGCACATCAAATACAAGACAATGTATATAAAAACATAAAGAAATATATAATTCTAATAAGTATGATTGCATTTAGAGTTACTAATTTGTGTGTTATATTTACTATAAAAAACAAAGATCACAAAAGAAAAAATATTTAAAAATATAGTATGTCACAATCAGGAAAGGGCTTACATGATTGTGATTCTGCAGCTACTACGAGCCTCAAGAGTATCATAAACATCAACAGAATATATGAGACATTTAGATGCAAATGGCATTGGTATTTCATAAAAATAGCTGTAACCAGGGGATTTGCATTTGATCCTTAAATCTGCATCCCCACCAGGCATGGAAAGGAGGCCTAGGTGGTGTTATCATGTATGGTTGCCAAAATAGACAAAAATGCAGAGTTTAGGGAAACCATATCTTTTATAAGAGATGGTAAGACTATTTGAACTTTGGCATGGGCAAACCATTTTCTCTATCATGAAGATGGTAAAGCATATTGCCTCATGTCTTCTATCCTCTACTTCTATCTTTTCCTAAGATACACTTGTAAAGAAAGCTAAGAATGCTGGCTAGAGAGATGGCCCAGCAGTTAAGTTCTCCTACTATTTCTGTATAGGACCCAAGTTCTGTCCCCAGCTTGTACTTCATCACTACCTGTAGCTCCAGATCTAGGACATCTGACAGCCTCTCTTCTCTTCTGGTGAGTGTACCTGCACTTAAGTGCACCTGCCCCAAACCCCAACACACACACACACACACACACACACACACACACACACACACACACAAATGTGTGTGTGCATGCATGGAAATAAAATTAAGACAAATCTTTAAAAATATTTTTTAAAGTAATTTATGAACAAAGTCAGTGTTTCTTATCATAGCACATGCAGAAACACAAGATACCCAAGAACAATTGGCTGTCAACACACTGGAAGGGGATCTGAGTAAATGTTCATTAAAAACTTTAATATTTTCTCCAGTTTGTGAGTAGTTAATTGTTACATCTAAAACTGAGCAGCAAACACATTCAGTAATGTTGGGTTCTTGACAAACAAAACAAAACAAAGCAACAACATCCTTAAAAACTCACAGTGAATATACCCAACAAACATCTGTATGTGCAATTAAATATTGTGTCTGTTACTATGACATATACCTCAAATGAGAAATATACACATATTCCAGGGATATAGAGTGGGGACAGTCCTAAGTTTTAATTTTGTGAGGCTTTAAAAAGGTAGGATGGGGTAAGTGAGAGAATAGAGAAATCAATATGTTTTTTCTGAATTCTGTCTATATTCATATATTCATAAAGATGAAAAGAGATGTTGGGACAGCAAGGAAGTGGGAGAAGAGAGAGCAGTGTGGAGCACTCTGAACTCTACATGACCAAAATATAGGAAAGAACTAATTTCATAGTGGGAGAAGATATTTTTACAAAACATGATGGAAGAGGATGATGTAAAGGAGAGGGACACAGAAGGGGACCAACCAAGGAGAAAGGGGACCCATGGCACAGGAATGGAAAGGGGTCTCATGCTAGTGTGAGAATCTGTCTACTCCTCTCTTCAGCCATAATGTGGTAGGCTTTTTCATGGTTATTCTGCCTCCACTCCTAATGGGGCAGTCTCTCCCTCCTTCCATTTACTGTGAGCTCACCTTCCCCAGGATCCTAGGTCATAGTTCTTTTTAAGCACTGGAAGTTTCATGTGACTCAGGGTTGTTGAGATGAAAGAATAAACACTTTTTCTTTTAGGTCAAGTTGAAATTTTTTCGTCTAAAAGTCACCTAAGTGTTATTAAAACATGAAAAAAGTGAGCCACCATATGTGAAGCATCGGAGAACCCATGCCATCAAAACATGTACAACAGCAGACAAGAATCTTTACCTACTCAAGATTCCATCACTGGTGAATCAGCACAGAAACTCAAGTCATGTTCCTCAATAAATTGGATTAATTTTAAATCTTGGTGCCTCGGTTAGATTTTTTTTCCTTCTCCTCATTTTCTGTCTGTGATCACAGTAAATGAAGCAGTATGAGATAGTAATTCAGAATTATAAAGGCTGTTGGAGGCCAGGTACAAAATAATGTCACTTCCTATGAGAAACTACAGTCTAACTTTTGTCTCCCTTCAATATCCTGCTACCTGCAAGAAGATATCTTCCTCCAAAGCTAGGGGCCTGACACTCTCCCTCTATATCACTGTAACATCCTTAGTAGGGCACTGATCAATCACACTGTGTTCTGCTTAATTGTCTACACATAGACATTAGGTTTTAAGGAGAAAAAAAAGTGAGCTACAATGCTTAAAGTCATCTAGATTCAAAAAAAAATCCATAAAACCCAAAGCATAATGATCAGCAAAAAAAAAAAGACATAACCTTGCTTGCCTGTCTCTAGAAGACTAAACATGATGACACATATGTACATTCACATGCACCCACATACATGAATGCAAATATGTACATGAATAAGGAGCACATATACATTAAACAATGATTGGAATGTTTTGGCACTAAATTTTGCAGCATTTTCATGGACTAAACCTATGCAATTAGTCCAACTTGGAATTTTAGTTCATATATATATATATATATATATATATATATATATATATATATATATATATCTTTTCTTTTTTCTTTCAAAGTGCCAGTTCCCACTCCTTACCCAACTCTGAACAGGATTGAATCATTTCACCACTTCCTTTGGAGACTTGCTCTTTCCAGCTGCTTGATGAACGAGTTTCATGTAGAGGTGCTGGCAGATAGTAAGTGCTGAATTTTGCTCTGGAGGGGACTACCTAAGACTCATGGCCAGCTGAACCAGAAGAAAGGCTGAACATAGTTCCCTATGTTTAACTGTTGTGGCAGTTGGTCGTAAGTTCCTCGAAAGTCAGTCCTTCATCATGTGCTTGGAGCCAGAAAGGTCATCTTTGTCACCTAAGCTCAAACCTTTGTCTCAGAGACACAACCAAGTCTGACTGAAATAAAAGAGGGTGGTGTATTCGGATCAGAGTTCCTCTGGAAGATTGCAGCAGGTAAACCATTTCTTCACTTTCTGAATTTCCTGAACAATAAGTAGAGGCTGTTTTTGCTTGTGTTGCCAGTGTGCATGTGCAGTGAGTGCCTGACCCATCACTTAGACAGAGCTAATGCACACTGTCCTTGCTGCCCTCAGGAATTATCCATGATTCTCCAATTTGCTATCACTGCTCAACCATGTGGTTAACATCACCCCTCATAATTGAAAATGGGGAATCCAGTTACCAGCAGAAGTGACTCCCTCAGTATTCTGTGAGCAGCACTGATGAGAACTTCAATTTTGCTGTCTCTATACACACTAGTGATGATCTAAACCATTTATAACACATTGGGTGGGAGCCAGGACCAAGAAAAATCAAGTCAGATGGGCATGGAAAGAGAAAGTGAGGGGAGAGACAGCTAGAATTGAGGAGCACTTGGGGGCAGTGTGGAAACTTAGTGCAGTGGAAACGACCTGAAATCTTTGAGAGTGACCCTAGTGAGGGTTACTACTAATTAAGGCTATGAGATCTGACCTGGCCATCTGTTATAGCCAGGCAAGGATTTTAACGATGGGATTAGGTTGTGTTCAGTTGAGTTGATGGCTGAGGGGTTCCCATGGAGATTCTGACACAACTGAGGGTGATGCTATGACAAAGCGTTGCTGCCTAAAAACTGACAATAGAGATGGATTGCTGAGGAAAACGTCCACACAGCTCATTGATCACAGAGAAGCCTAGCTGGGGCCTGCATGGAGCTTTCACCTCTACCCTTTGCAATCATTTTTGGTGCAAAAACGTACTCTGCAGACTATGGAAAGAGAAACTGGCCCAGACACAAAAACTTTGACCCAAAACCTGTTCTGCCTGCAAGATGTGCTGGAGCAATGGTGGCACACAGCATGTGAGAGTGGCCAACCAATGCTCGGTTTAACTTGGGGACTATCCAATGAAAGGGAAGCCAGTTACTTCACTGCTCAGATGGCCAGGACTGGAGACTGGACAATGGATTGATTTCTAATGTTATTCTGCTTCACTCATAGTTTGGTGCTCTGTCCAGTCATCATCAGACGACTCCTCTGGCCGCAGATGGGAATGAGTGCAGAGACCCTAAATTGGAGAGTCTAAATTGGAGGTCTCCATTAGTTCCCTCATCCTAGAAACCAAGGAACATTGAGGAAGAGGGGAAGGGTAAATTGTAGGAGTCAGAGGGGATAGAGGACATTATGAGAACACGGACTACCGAATTAATAATTCAGGGCTCATATGGGTTGACAGAGACGGAAGCAGAAAGCACAGGGCCTACATGGTCCTGTACCAGCTCATCTGCATATATGCATGGCTGTTATTGTGGGGGTTTTGTGAGACTCCTAACAGTGGGAGCAGGTGTTTCTCTGACTCTGTTGCTAATTTTTGGGACTCTCTTCCTCCTATTGAGTTTCTTAGTCCAGACTCAACATAAGGGCTTCTACCTTGTCTTACTGCATATTATTTTGCCCTTTTTGGCTATTGTCTCTTGGAGGCCTAAACGTTTCTGAAGAGGAAATGGAGGTGGAGTGGATCAGACTAAGAGGAGAGATGGGAGGTAGCAGGGAGGAGTGGAATGAGGGGAATTTGTGGTTGGATGTATTGTATGAGAGAATAACTTATTTATAAGTAAAAGATGTCTAAACAGTTCTCTCTGAGTTTGCTTTCATAATTTTCTTTATTCATGCCATGTGACCTTAAATTTATACCCAGTACATACTGTGTGGAGAAGAGTAAAAGTTAATCCCTTGTTCTATACAAGTTAACTATTGTTAGCATTCAATTGCCTATAACAATAACAGCAGGAGTGATGAGAACAACCACAGAATTCAGTGGATCTGGGTTTGGTTTGGACTCTACAGAACAGACTGGGTATCAGAATGGCATAGGTTCACTTTTTTTTTTCAATTTTTATTAGATATTTTCTTCATTTACATTTCAAATGTTATCCTGAAGGTCTCCTAAACCCTCCCCCATCCCCCACCCAGCTCCCCTACCCACCCACTTCCACATCTTGGCCCTGGTGTTCCCCTGTACTGGGGCATATAAAGTCTGCATGACCAAGGGTCCTCTCTCCCCAATGATGGCCAACTAGGCCATCTTCTGCTATATATGCAGCTAGAGACATGAGCTCTGGGGGAGCTCATGTTCATATTGTTATATGAGTTAGTTCATATTGTTCTTCCACCTATAGGGGTGGAGACCCCTTCAGCTCTTTGGGTACTTTCTCTAGCTCCTCCCTTGGGAACCCTGTCTTCCATCTAATAGCTGACTGTGAGCATCCACTTCTGTGTTTGACAGGCACTGGTATAGCCTCCCACGAGACAGCTGTATCAGGGCCCTTTCAGCACTATCTTGCTGGTACATGCAATAGTGTCTGTGTTTGGTGGCTGATTATGGGAATGATCCCCGGCTGCAGCAGTAAGACCATCAAGGTATATACTCTTTCATGTAGCCTTAGAACCTCATTTCCTTCTTTGTGCTTTAATTACCCAGTCTGTTGATTGCCCAAACAAGACATTCTTATTGTTTTTTAAGGAATACAACAATATTCCCAGTTCCTTGGGAATCTTTTTTTTTTTAATCCATTCAGCAAATAGAGGATTTTCTTGGTTTTCATTCAACAGTCTATCGATGACACTTTTTTTTTTTTTCTAGATTGTGTAACTTCTCTAAATTTGGGTTTTGGTTTCCTCTCTTCAGCTCTAAATTGATTAAAGAAAAATAGGCATGTCAATTTTTCTGACACTGACCTCTTGAGCCCTCTGATACCTTATGAAAAATAGTTAATTTTCTGAAGTAGTAGAAAACAAGACTTAAACAAAATTATCATTCCCTTATGCCTGTGTATAATGATGTCTTATAGTCAGAGCTGGGTTTCAGGAGTCACTTAGACTCCTTAAAGATGTTTCTCATTAATTTTAAATCTATACTCTTTAAAATACCTCAGTATGAATTTTTTGTCAATAAAATCTATTATCTATGTTAATGAACAATATTTATAACAATAATAATTTTATTAATAATAAATAATAATAATTATTTTTGTCAATAAAATATATTACCTATGTTAATGTTACCCTTGTTCCTCTTCTTTCTATTTCTTGAATATTCACACTCTTACCTTATTGTTCAATACCACTGAATAATTATTGATAATTTTAGTATATATATGCTTAAATCATCAAGAATTGTGTATATATAATTTTATATACATTAATTATATATTATATATAAATTATACATAATTTATATACAATATATAGAATACATTTTTTTATAATTATATAAATATAATTTTCCAGGTTATTCCTGGAAATGTTCCAACACTATTACTTATAAATCTCTTGATTAGGTTTCATTGTTCATTTATGATCAATCTCCTTAGAGTTGCATTATAACTTAGCTATTATCAGTGACAACATCACATGCTTAGTCATACTTACTGACCAATTCTTCCTAGCTTTCCAGCTCATTCCCTTAAATAGACCATGTCAAATATTCTTCAGCTTAATTTGGATATATAATTAGTGAATTCACCATCATTTTCTACCCCTTGTTTGACTTCCCTTAGTATATTTGTCCATTTCTATCTTAGACTCCATGCCTCCAAGTATCTTTTAAAGTCATTCTCATGTTCCTTGAGTTCTAATAACTCTTTCTGACAAGACAATCATTTAAATTATTTCTTTCATCTTGGTGGCCACCCAGAAATATTCTTCTTTACCAAGTTGAAGAAAAAATAGGCAAGCATACTCTCAGATCTTCACTTGAATGAAGACCTGTTACTGCCAGTAGAGTCGAGATTTTCAGTGAATATTCTATCCCCACATCTCTGATGCTTTCTCCCCATCCATGTAGTAGATAATAACTTGGCTGTTCCTGATAGCAGATAAGAAATGTATATAGAAAAATAGACAGACAGACAGACAGACAGACAGACAGACAGACAGACAGACGAACAGACGGACAGACGGACAGACAAATAGAGATATTTACACTCATCCTTGCCCATACCCAGTGAACTTTAACTACATCTCTAGCTTCTATTTCCTGACTTTAAGATGTATAGATAAACCATCACATCTCCAATGTAAGCTCACATCTGCCAGTTCTCTCCACATCAACTAATAATTTTTCTCCACATACCTTTATTCCTCCAGCAGATTTTCGTTCCTTTAGTCCTCCACCACCATTTTCCTGTCTGCTTAATGATTCCCATCTGAACACAAACATGCTTTGCTTTTAATAAAGTAAACCACTCCCCTCCAGAAGCCACTCCATCTCACTGATTGTCTACTCCAACCAACTGTTTTTTCATTTACTTTTTTCTCAAATTATTCCCTTTCACCTCACTTATAATCATCCAACATTTTTTAAGCCACTTCTGCTTACTAAAACTCCTTTGTCTTGGCCACTAATGATTACACACTGTTAGATTTAAAACTATCTTTCCATCTTTTCTGATACCATTGACACTCTGTAAAACTCAATTTCTCCTTTCAAAATACATTCTTCACTTGGTCTCTCTGACACCATACTCCTGTCATTTACCTTTAATTCCTTCTTGTTATTTTTGTCACCTCCACTGGCTCTATTTTATTTTTCAGTTTGAACTCAGGAATAGCTCAGGGTTCTAATCTCAGACTTCTTTATTTAGGCTTAGTTCTAAGCTGATATCAGTTTTGTTGGTTTAAAGAACATCAGGAAATCATATATTTCCAACATGCCCATGCCCAGGGCCATTGTCCTGATATCTAGATTTATGTTCAACATTGAATTTTTTTAAGTTTTCATTTGAAACATGTAGTGGTGAATCTCAGAAGTTAACTTGAGATCAAGAACAACCAGGAAGATAGGGCTCTAGGAAGCCTATGAGGGATTATCTTGATTAGCTTAATTGAAATTGGAATGTCTGCTTATTGTGAGTGGTGGCATTCTTTGGACTTGGAACATCTATAGTATAAAAAAAGGAAAAATGAGTGAAACATATATTCATTACACCTTGATTATTGAATATAAATGAAGTGTGACCAGCTGCCTACCACCATGTCTTCCATGACTGAGGCTATGTCTTTTGTGCCTTGGCCAACTATATCTCTCTGAAACTATCAGCCAAAATAAACCATTTCTATGTTGCATTACTGTGATAAGGATATTACTGCAATGATGTGTAACCATGAAAAATGTAACCTGCTCAAACAGGACAAATTAAAATATTCATTCTCTCTCTCTCTCTCTCTCTCTCTCTCTCTCTCTCTCTCTCTCTCTCTCCCTCTCTGTCATTTTATTATATTTTAAACCAGGGATGTTTCCAGGTTTGTCAGGCTGTTGGACTGATCAATCTTCAGCCTTGACATTTGTCTCAGTCTTAACATCTGATATCAAAATCCTTTAGTGATAGCCCTCCCAGATAGCCTCTGTGCTTTCCCACATTATTTATATACAGTCCCTTGACTGAGATTTTACTTACAGGGTTTTCAATGTTGATTTTTATTGCTATTTGCATATAAGCTCCATGAGATCATAGTCCCTTGAACCCCATGCTTAGATACTATGTGTGACTCAAGGAATAGTGAGCACTCTACTCAACACTCAATGCCACATTGTTTGAGGTAGAACTGGCAAAGAGTGGATATTATATTATCTATTAACACTCAGAGCACAGCTTTTATTTAGAAATGGCTCTATACCTGTGTTTTAATACAGAGTCCATTCTAATTTTTCAATCAATCATGCTCTGTCTTAAGAAATGCAACAGCCACATAATTTCTGACATAAACACATTTACAAATTCACCCTTTGCTGCCAATATGCACAAGGCAAAAAAAATGATAAAGAAAGATTAAAGATTTTTCTTTAATCTAGTTTAATTACTCTTGATATAAATCTATTCAGTGACACACTTTTGGCATGATTGCCATACACTGCTTGTACAGAGTCAATCAAGAATTGCTGTGGATATCAGAATCAACTTTACTGTTGAATTAAAGATACTCAATTGCAATTGTCTGACTTATGTTTAGTTTAGCAGCATATATCATTAAGAATTCCTGTGTTTTGAGCCGGGCGTAGTGGCGCATGCCTTTAATCCCAGCACTCAGGAGGCAGAGGCAGGCGGATTTCTGAGTTCGAGGCCAGCCTGGTCTACAAAGTGAGTTCCAGGACAGCCAGGGCTATATAGAGAAATCCTGTCTCTAAAAAAACCAAAAAAAAAAAAAAAAAAAAAAAAAAAAAAAAAAAAAAAGGAAAGAATTCTTGTGTTTTATATGTGCTAGTCATTAGAGGAATATCGGCCTCAAACTTCTTATGAAATATTTATTTGATATTGTAGGCATAAATTTTTTCCAACCTACTTTAATAAGCATTCACCTTCTCCTCTAGCCCACCCCCACAAGAGGTAGTGGAAGAACAAAGTTATTAGGGCATGGGGGAAGTAGACCTGTTTAGAAATAGTTTGTTGGGGGGCAAGTCCAATCTTCTTTGTCAGGATGTCAGCAGCTCAGTCTGGTAGCAAACACCAAATACAAATCAGCAGCTGCAGTCCAGGCATGTCAGCAGATACCACACATGAACCAGGATCTGCAGTCTAGACTTCCTGGAAGTCACTACACAGAAACCAGCAAGGGCAGTTCAATCCAGAAGAAACTGCAAGGCTTGCTAACCAGCCTAAGGTTGCCATGGAAGTTGCAAGAAGTCAGAGGAACCTCATGAGAAGTTCTTTGGCTAGTTTCTTTGTATGGCATCACCACAAGGAGAGCTCAGCAATGCAATGTTAGGTGAACCAATATGGGCCTGTTTTCAGAGAATAACAGTGAGGCAGAGCAAAGCAAACCAATGCTCGAGCTCCCCATGAATATGGGTTCATACTTATATTCTTTCTGAACAGCATGCGTCCTCTTATGTGACTGCTTTAGCAAAACATACTTTACCCATGTTCCTCAGCAAAACATCATTTGACATAACTGACTTTCCAAAGACATCATAAGTTTCCATTTCAAGAAATATTAAGAATGTGTATATCCATGGATCAGTAATACACTTTTGTACCAGAAAGTGTTTGTGAACCCCAAGAGACCACTAAGAAGCCGTTTTTGATGTAATTACATTAGGGTCTCTTTACTATAAACTCGAGTTTGGGCTTACTGCTGATCTGCAAGACAGTTTGGTGAAGCAGCCCTCAACTCTCATCAGGATGAGGTTTTATAGAAAATGGAAGTAAGAGTGTGTCCAGCCTGGCAAGTAACTAACTGAATGTCAATTGTAAGCCGACAGGTGGGTCCTCTGAAGCAATATGGTATATAATCACAAATAGTCTGAAAGTACACCTGAAACAATCAGACTAATCTTTGATTAACTATTGCTAAGTAGCTTGGCAGTAACTCTGACCAAGGACAAGCCATGGGGTCCTTCCTGGTATGTGGAAGTTACAGGTCAAGTTGTCAGGCATTTTTTTCCTTCTTACTCTCTCTGTCTCTGTCTTTGTCTCTGTCTCTCTCTGTGCCTCTGTCTCTGTGTCTGTCTGTCTGTCTGTCTGTCTGTCTGTCTCTCTCTCTCTCTCTCTCTCTCTCTAAGATGGATGCTGGTCCCAAAATGGAGTAGGTTTGGCCTCTCAATAGTAAATTTTAATATTGTGACTTGACAAATATTACAGTTAATATTCAGTGTTTCAAGATAGCAGTAATTGATCAACTTGAGAAATTTCTTTTTTTCCAATTTTTTATTAGATATTTTCTTCATTTACATTTCAAATGCTATTTGGAAAGTACCCTATACCCTCTCCCCACCCTGCTCTCCTACCCACCCACTTCTACTTCTTAGCCCTGGTGTTCTCCTGTACTGGGGCATATAAAGTTTGCAAGACCAAGGGGCCTCTCTTCCCAGTGATGAAAAATTTCAAGTCTTCTGGTCTATCCTGGGATGACTCCCACAAAATAAACAGTACAATATTTGCTATCCTTTAATTATTCCATAATTTTATGCACATTTCTCCAGAAACTCCTAAATGCACAGTTCAGCTTTATTGATATTAAGTGATATACACTGTCCAAATGTTATAGAAAGGGAAATGGTCAATGGAGTTTCAAATCCAGATTTGATGATAAAGTAGCCAAGTGACCTTCGTAAACCAAGAATGCTTCTAAAACTTTTCATCTTACTATTCTTTCACCTGATAATTAGGCTTTCTTGGGAGAGAATGATAAGATTTACTAAAATAATAGGAATGAATCATCTATTAAGCAGATATCGAAGTACTAGTTAGAAGGGGTAAGATCAGCTTATGACCTACTCTTAAAGAATTATAATCTGCCAAACCTGATGTCAAACTTCTCACTCTGTTTCCTTTATGAATGCAGGTACCTTTATTAGTATTTTGTTACCTGTCTTAAACACATAATCCTTTCATTTCCTTGTGGCTAACATTAGATTTATTCCTGCAGGGATAGGGCCAGACTTTTCTTTTCCCACAGCTCCTTAGAGAATTCAGTGCAGCAGACCTACTGCACACAGAGAGTTATAATAAGTTTTCAACCCTGGGGATATTTTTTCAGAGTTAAAATTATTATAGAACAGCAAAGAGTGAAAAATGGGCTGTGAAAGCTTGGGCAGTAAAGATTTACAGAGGTTACTGGCATTTCTCTTCCCAGTGGAGCAATCACTGTGTCCTATTTCAGATATCCAGACTCTCTGGTAAATTTATGAGAGCCTCAAAAACATCCATTGCTCCTCCTTAATCCCAGCTACCAAAACCCATGCTTCAGGAACTGCCAAGTAAATGACACCAACGTAGAACTACCTCAAGTGCTTGGCTTTCTGCTCTTTGGAATAGGTATCAACTCCCAGTCTTGCGAAAAGTAGAATTGTACTATATCATTTCAGTGAGCAATTCTGCTACAAAACTGTCAGGTGCCCAGGAAAGCTGCTAGTTGGAGACAGACCTCACTCATTAGTACTTTTCATATTAACTTCTATCTCTTCCAGAAATAATAATGAAAGAAATGTGGAAGAGCAGAAGCACAATGAGAAACATTGTTAGACATGCCAGGTGATACTCCATACAATATCGAAAGAGATTACAGTGGCCAGGGTGAAGCATACTTTTAGGTCTCACAGGGGTCTCTCAATTTGCTCTAGCATCTGTACTCTGTCTAAATTACCATTAAAGAATGCTTATTTTAAAATACAATTAAGTGTTAAGACAACAACAAGCATCTTTTCTAGTGGTTTGATACCACAGTGACAGACAGATGATCACATGGTGTTATCAGTGGCTCACAGAGCACCTGAAGTGTCAGTAGAAGAGTGAATATATCAACTTGAAGAGATGAAGTGCTATGCGTTCGCTGATCGCTGGCCCTTCTCTTAATGAGAACCATCTCTGACACACAATTTCTGTCATCATGCAATTTGCATACATTTGTTGAAGTCATCTGTTGCAGCGTTAATACCTTTCCCCTCCTAAACAAAAGCAATAAGCTAGGAAATTCTGGTACTGGTCCCAGAATACCTCCAATTTCAGGACACATGTTTCCTATCAAGATCATGGTTGACTCTGTTTCTACAACTCTATCTATTACTAAATATAATAAACAAAGACATATATTAAGATATGCCATCCTCTAAACATCATAGATCTTAATTTTAAGGCAAACATACAGCTCAGTTCTCTACACCTATTGAAAATTTCATATCATTACCTTATTATGGCTTCAGGCTTGACTGCCCTTCTCCAACACATGTCTCTTTCATTTGGCTGAGTATGTTCTTTTGTCCTTCCTATTCCTCTCCCTCCCTTTGAACTTTCCAAATACCCATCTTCTCTTACTCTAGATAGCCTATTTACAAGAACATCCATTTCTAAAATGACCCCTAATAACAGTCAGTTCTTCAATCTTGACTCCAGAGCCATCCACTTCAAATTGTTGTCATTTCGGAGAAATCATCTAATCTTGTAAATTTACTTGACAACCTTGATAAAAATGCCTAGAGTACTTAACTTTAGTGTAAGCACAGTCATTTCTGGTTTTGAATATATTCATTACATAATCCTACAGGTATATATGTGAGTGTATGTATGTGTGTTCACATGTGCACACTCGTGTATGAGCATTCTTGTATGTATGCATGTGTTCACACTCAAGGTGTATGCAGGCTTTTATTTCTTAGTGTAGTTCAGTCTTGATAACTATAATTCTGCTAATTGCAGATATACCTATATAACACCAGTAGAGATAGTTGAGTTGGTTATGATTCCTAAATGCCTATTTGACTTATTTAAGCAAAAGTAGATGAATACAATACTTGCCATGGTAGCTGCAAAACTGATCAATATTTAAAATATGCTGTACCTTTAAAAATCAACATTCAGTTGTGAATATAAGATTATAGAAATAATTATTAATCTACATAACACTTCTACAAATTTTATAGTATATTCTATATAATAAAATAAATAAAATCTTCCTAGTGATCAAATTATTTAGACTTCTTTAAACAGATTCATTAAAATTATAAAGTATAAATATTAATAATATTAAGGACACAACCTAAGGTACATATATATCTTATTTAGTATTTATAATGCTTTTTAAGATTATTTTGTTTTAAATTGTGTGTGTCTATGTGTGTATGTATGTGTGCAGGCATGCACATACCTATGTGGGAGATTGTGAAAATGAGTACAGGTGCCATTGGTGGCTAGAAAAGCACACTGGATCCATTGTAGATGGGACCATAGGTGGCCATGAACTGCCCAATATGGGTACTGTGATTCAAATATGGGTCCTATGAAAGAGAAATACATTATCTTAGTTGATGAGCTGGACTCTCTTGGTCCAGTATTTGAAATGCTTATAAGAAACTTTCTATTTTCAGATTTGCTACTTTCTATTTAAAATTTATATGAAAACTTATAGGTAAGGCTTTCTATAAAGTCCTTTAGAATATGACTTCTTCATCTTATGAAACAAATTACTTCAAGTCATTGAGTGGCCCGAGACATTATAAGAATGTTCAAGCAAATATATAATCTAACTAAGTTTTTGACGATTCTGTTGAATTATTAGAACACTTCCTGTTTCTTTTTTTTCCCTCTCTTTATTAGATATTTTCTTCATTTACATTTCACATGTTATCCAGAAATTTTCCCTTACCCTCCCGCGTCCCCGCCCTGCTCCCCTACCCACCCCCTCCCACGTAATGGCCCTGGCATTCCCCTGTTCTGGGGCATATAGAGTCTGTATGACCAAGGGGCCTCTCCTCCCCAAAGATGGCCAACTAGGCCATCTTCTTCTATATATGCAGCTAGAGACATGAGCGCAGGGGGAACTAGTTAGTTCATGTNTGCTGTAAGAGCGAGAATTGACAAATGGGACCTCATAAAGTTGCAAAGCTTCTGTAAGGCAAAAGATACTGTCAACAAGACAAAAGGGCCACCAACAGATTGGGAAAGGATCTTTACCAATCCTAAATCGGATAGGGGACTGATATCCAATATATATAAAGAACTCAAGAAGGTGGACATCAGAGAATCAAATATCCACTTCCTGTTTCTTAGCATCTGCAAATCATACTTTTATGTCATGTATATCAAAACATAGGTTCTTAAAATGTCTGTAAAGGGAATGGAAAACAAAAAACTTATATTTGGAAGCCTCTACCCTAAAGGAGAAAATGTAAGTTTAGCAAAAGGAGAAGTATCTAGCCAGCAGTGTTGTCTCCTGTCCAGGAATCAGGAGAGTCTAGGCAAGGAGATGGAAAGTGAATAATTAGCATCCTCAGTGGAAATCTGTACTTATGAGATTCTGCCCTAAGCAGCACACATTTTAGGAAAGGCCAATCACTCTGTACCAAGTTCTTATTGATTAATTGATTGATTAATCATAGGACTAGATCCCACTCCTTAGGATTCTTCTTTGAAGGAATTTATGCTTTCTTTTATTCAGAATGGTTTCAGGATCATGTTTATACATACTAGGATGATTTTACATAATTCTGAACCACTTCATTCTGAATATTTTGCCTCAATTTTAATAGAAAATGTAGCCATGCAATAGTAATGCAGTCATGCGGTACATGATTACAAATGATCTTAAATTTTATTTCACATTGATCAAAAAAAAAAAAAAGAAAAAAAACCAACAAAACAAACCAATGTCTCAAATTGGGTAAATAAAAAGAATTGCATTGTGCTTTACAACAAACTCTTCCTACATTTTATTTAATTTAAATTAATATAATTGTATTTCATTTTCTAGACCAACTATTTCAAACATATTAGGAAGGGACTTCTAAAGTGTCCATAAAATTATTATTACTGAAGTATCAATTCCTGACATTGATACTTTGATAATTGCAATCACCCACTGGGAAAACTAGGTGTTTCTAATGCTACAGATAAAGAAACTGGAGCATAGTGGACATTGTACTTTAATACTGAATCAAAATAATAGCATAAAATTATTATATATACAAGGATATTACAATTTTCAATTCTTTTCAGCAACTATCTATAAGCATGCAGCATGATCATTCCTCGGCATTCCTAATGATCTTCTGAGCTATCTAATGAATCTACAGCAGATTATCGTCTCTTTCAATGATTGCTCAGATCTTTTTCTTTTGGGTATTTATTTATTTATTTATTTATTTATTTATTATTAGATATTTTCTTCATTTACATTTGAAGTGTTATCCCATAAGTCCCCTATACCCTCCCCCCGCCCTGCTCCCCTACCCACCCACTCCCACTACTTGGCCCTGGCATTCCCCTGTACTGGGGCATATAAACCAGATCTTTTTCTTATGAGTAAAGACTTAAGCCTTCAAAACAATACATGACTTACCCAAACATGAATGAAATTTAGTCTCATAGTTATTTTGCATACATTTTCTTGAATCTATATCAGAGATTATATCATGGCAAGGAAGGAAGTATTCTTTCAAACAATGTTTGCTGAACACAGAGGTAGCAATAGTTATGCTATATAATTTTCAAACTCAAAATCATTGAATATATTACCCCAGTGGTTGGTGTTATTCAAACCAGATTTAGAGAGTGAGTCTATATTGCTGGCTTTTCTCTGTATGTGTGACACCAACTATGAGTTATTGAAAAGCTTAAGTAATTACCGAATTTTATTTTTTTATTCTTTGAGAAATTGATACAGTATATTTTATTATATTTCTCTCCATCCAATAACTCCCTTTTTATGTTCGCTCTATCTCTTAAATAAAAATAAAAGATTCAAGTCACTAAAACCTATGGAATCTGATTTGTATTGGCCAATTACTCCTGAGAATGGAGCCTACCTTATATTGTGGTTGATATACTCAGTGAAGAAAACTGATTTTCTGTCGTCCTGCAGCTATGATTTGCAAATCACTTTTTGTCTGTGGTTGAGGTGTTATGCCCACTTCCCCTTGGCCATGCTGGAATTTGGTCCAGTTTGAACTTGTGTAGATCTTGTGCTTGCTGACACAGATTCTATGTTTACAGGTGCATCTGCCCTGCCATGCTTGAAATATGTCCAAATATTTTGTGCACCATATCTGTTACGAAGGTGTCTGAATCAGTGTCTCCTTCTCCATCTCTTTCAACCTCTAAACACCAGGTGATCACATGTCTTTTTATACCAACAGTACTAACCTTGTCCATTTAAGCTGTTACTACACAAATGCCCATTATTGGATCTTCTAAACTATGTAAAATATGCGTGCGTAACACAATCTGATAGAATACACAGCTTAGTAATTCATAATGACCATTATGTATCTTAGGTAATAAGGGTGAAGATGCTAAGTTCCTGGTACTCTGGCCAGATAAATTTATATAATAAACAGTATGGTGGTAGATCAATTTAAAAAGGCCATTGAATGAATTCTTCTTCCTGAAACTTTCTGGGTTTACTCATTTTTCTCTCAACCTCTCCTCACACAGTGCAAAGCATTCCCTTGTACTTATTAATAGGGTGCTGAAGGAGTGTCTGAGAAGTGCCTAGGCTCCTTACCTTGCTCACCTTGAAGAGGAAAATCGGACTACTGTGGAGATAATAAGATACAGAAGAGAAAGAAGAGGTGTCTGAATACCTTAAAATTTATTTACATTAAATATTTTTTAAATTTGTATGTGGGTATCTTTATATGTGTATGTGAATATCTGTTGGTATCCATTCAGGCTAGAAGAGATGGGTGGAGCCTCTGGACCTGGAGTTAAGCAGCTGTGAGTCTCCCTGTTTGAAAGCTGTAAAACAAATCCTCCTTCTTTTAAAGAACAGAAAGTGCTTTAACCACTATGTCATCTCCCTAGCTTTCATTTGCTTTCATTTCTTCCTTTCTTTATTTTTGATATACAAAAAAGTTATGTATTTAAAGGTGATTATATACAAGTGAAACAAGGCCTACAGTCTATGCCATTGTCTGATTCCTCCTGGGAGACTATACCAGTGCCTGGCAAACACAGAAGTGGATGCTCACAGTCAGCTATTAGATGGAACACAGGGTTCCCAAGGAAGAAGCTAGAGAAAGTACCCAAGGAGCTGGAGGGGTTTTCAACCCTATAGGTGGAAGAATAACATGAACTAACTAGTTCCCCCTCTGCTCATGTCTCTAGCTGCATATTGTACTGGCTAGGTTTGTGTCAACTTGACACAGCTGGAGTTACCACAGAGAAAGGAGCTTCAGCTGGGGAAGTACCTCCATGAGATCTAGCTGTGAGGCATTTTCTCATTTAGTGATCAAGGGCCCCTTGTGGGTGGGACCATCTCTGGGCTGGCAGTCTTGGGTTCTATAAGAGAGCAGGCTGAGCAAGCCAAGGAAAGCAAGCCAGTAAAGAACATCCCTCTGTGGCTTCTGCATCAGCTCCTGCTTGAGTTCCAGTCCTGACTTCCTTTGGTGATGAACAGCAGTATGGAAGTGTAAGCCGAATAAACCCTTTCCTGCCCAACTTGCTTCTTGGTCATGATGTTTGTGCAGGAATAGAAACCCTCACTAAGACACATATATAGAAGAAGATGGCCTAGTTGGCCATCGTTGGGAAGAGAGTCCCCTTGGTCATGCAGACTTTATATGCCCCAGTACAGGGGAACGCCAGGGCCAAGATATGGGAGTGGGTAGATAGGGTAGCAGGGAGGGGATGGGGGAGGGTATAGGGAACTTTCTGGATAACACTTGAAATGTAAATGAAGAAAATATCTAATAAAAATTGGGGAAAAAAAACCCAGACGAGTTTTGTATCCAGAGTGACAATAGGAAGTTCAACTTTAAATTGAAAGTGACTCAGACACTGGCAAAATTCTAAACTACACTATGTATTTAGTAGGGACAAGGGCTATGTTGTATTTTGACTTTTATACAGATGTTATCTAAGGGTTGATCTTGGTGTCACATAAAATAAACAATTCTATATTGTCTCCCTCTATCCTTTCTTTCTTTCCTCTCAAATAACCAGTACACCTTTATTTAGTGTTAATGCTTTGACTTGAAACCAGTACATCTGTTGATAAATATTATTTTTGCCTTGATTCTAAGAATCAAGTTTCTTAGTAAGTTTACCAAGGTTAACTAGTTCAGAATGATACCAGAGAGAAGGAAATACAAGACCCTCTAGCACACAGCTCACTTGATATATCTCAACACCTACAGAAGGAGGTAGGAGATAGGAGAATAAGGTAATCATTTAAAGGTTTCTATTGGGGGACAGTTATCACACTTCTCTAGTAGTCCCAACCCACTCAGCTACGTGTCACATGGTGCTCTCAAGATGCTTGTTCAAATAACACTCGTTTACTGGCACACAAACATAGAAGGCATAAAGAGGGCTGTATTAATTTAGCTGTGTAGTTGAAGAAAAACAGGTTGAAAAAGTTGAAACCCCATTTGATCTCCTGCTTACACAAAATATTTTAATCATGATCCAATGTGAAACTCTATAACCATTTTCTGAAAAGACTAAAATGAAAATTCATCTTGCTGTGGATACTAGGCTCAAGTTAATGGAATTTATCATGCACCTGTGACATGTGAAATGTTTATTGCATACATTAACAATACTAGTGAATTAAAGCATAGAGATGAGACTGAGAAAGAGATTTATTACCCTAGCTCATATGTTTAGAGATTTGCAAGCTGATTAACAATAGCATACTAGTCATATTTTCATGGCGAATTACAAATAAAATTCTTAGTTCATTTCATAGTGAATATGCTAAAATGAGTTTTGGGCCATGTATATATATATAGTCAGTAGATGGAAATTGTTATGCTTCGTTTCTGAGAAGATAAAAATATAAAATAGGTTATGGCAATTTGAGGACAATAGAATTGTAGGAATTTCTCCTTTGTATTGAGTAACAACTTTATTATTAAGATTTAACTCATATACCTTGTATTTATCCGTGTAAAGGATACAATTCAATGAGTTTGGTAATTAACAACTGTGCAAACAAGAAGACAGAGACTTAGGTTTCGAACTGTAATGTCAAAACCAAGACATCCTTTAAAGAAGAAATCAATAGATATCATTTACCCATCACCTAGCAACTAATCACAGACAAATCTGGTAGAACAGACTAATGAAGGGTCCCAGACGTACAGGCTGTAGCACATGAAGTAACTTGCAGAGAATCACCACACTAAGTCATGGGAGATGAGAGGCCACCATTCTCCAATGCTTGCACTTGGGAAATGGGTTTCTTGCACTGACTATCTAGAGTAAATTGACACATGTGGAGAGTGGTCTACTTTAATAGTGTCATATTGATGACCATTAGAGATTATCAGAACATGAGACTTTCATTAATAAAATTAGAAGACTGGAAGATATATGCTTAATTCTCATAAATAATCTCTAATGAACATGTTTTGTATACTTTGTGCTTATATATCTGTATTATATCATTTATATTTTAATGATACAATTATTGCTTAGATTTTAACCCATGCTAAGTAAAAATATAACAGTTTATACAGAACACAAAATCAATGGATCAATAAAGTTTATGTCAGTCGGCTGTAATAAAACACTAGGAAAAGAAAATTCAGTCTTGTAATTTTTCTTTTTTCTATTTTCAAGGGATCTCTATGTATCCCTGGCTGTCCTGAAACTCATTCTGTGGACCAGTCTGGACTCGAACTCAGAGATTCACCCACTTCTCCTGCGTGCTGGGATTAGAGGCATGGAACACCACTGCCCAGCTTATTTTATCTTTTTACACTATAATTATCCCAATAATTTAATTTCTTATGGGTATTCTAGGCTTAAAATTATTTTTCATATTGGTAATTGGTATACTGGAGTATAATATACTTCTCTAAATAGCCAAAATTGAACTAAGTTAATTTAAGTTTCTGAATAATGTAATTAAGTTGTGTTCAGGAAAAACTACCCAAAACAACAAAAACAGTAAGTATCTGCATGTAAGATACTAATGAACCCTCAGTACACCCCAGGTTTCTGACTTCAGAAGCTAGCAGTATCTTTCATGTGCATAAACAGAAGCATTTCTGTCAATGTATGCTCATGAATTGCATCCCACTGTGGTAAATATAAATGCTACTTAACGGCATGCTCAATGCACACTTGTGCCATCATTACGAGGAAACACTACAGAAGAATGTCAAGGGAAAGAGAATGAGTCCCAGGCCCTAAAATTGGAAAGGTTTCCTGTCTTCAAGGACTACAATTGTACAGTGGGGAGAAGGGGCAGGCTTTGCAGCATGATGTTAGCTAAGTCTCCGTTTTCTTTCATTAAGCAACCAGAAGTTTTGTGTAGATTCGAGTTTTAAAAAATCAAATAATACAATTAAATACATTACATTACTTACTAGCCTCTGATTCTTGAAGTACTAAATAGATTTAAGTTCACATAAAATAAAACTCATGAATATTGTATGTACATCATTCCTCCTCACTATTGGCCCTCCTATTGTGTATATATATATATATATATATATATATATATATATATATATATATACTTATAAATTAGATTATTACATAATTTATATTAATTATATGACTAAATTATGTGATTTATTATATTATATAATTTAATTATTATATAAATTTATAAATCAGACTTCCTGAACTTATTTAATGCTGCTTATATGCATGGGTGTTTTAGGACTGAACTTTAGGACGTGGGGCTTAGAGAATGTCTTCTCCAAGGATGAGCCTCCAGATAAGTCATTCAATCTGAGTATTAAATATCAACATATACTTTTCTCATTATAGTGTCCTCAAAAACAAAGCCTTCTAATTGAATCTCCACTAGTTCACTCATTCTTAATCTAGTTAAAGAGAAATCATAATTTTCTGAACATAGCAGGCATTTTGTATAGGTTGAGTTCACTCATCCATACCCGAATTAATACTTCATTTTTTTCCGAGTCACTGAATTGTGTGTGAATAACTATACATGATAATTTAATATTTTCTCATGCTGGAGATTAAACCCCGGTTCTCATTTATGCTAGGCAATTACTCTCACAATGATTAAAATCATCAGCTTGAAAACTCAGTATTTAAAGGAAGAGTCATAGATCTCTGATAGAATGCTTGATCAGCATGCACAGGCCTGGAGTTCAATCGCCAGCACCACAAATGTAAATGAAAAGGGGAAACTAATTGTACAAATTTCAATCGTTTCACTGGGCTCTCTTCCACACCCAGAACAACAAATACCTTTAGAAGTGTGAACATTAGCAACTGTACACATTTTCAGTACAATCTCATTTATATGATCTAATGTTTATTGCTTTAGCACAAAACAGGCATGAACATTATATGAACAACATGTTCTAGTAAAAGTACTTGTAGCAAACAGGCCGAAGGCAGGGCAAGGCACACAAGGGTGTATATTTTGCTAACCTTGGATCTATGCCTGCCAATAACTTCCAGACAATGTTTCATCCCTGGTGGCTTTGGCCTTAATTTGAAGGTTCATCCTCTCTACCATCTGCTTTGTGACTTATTCTTGTTATACATTCTCTCAGGTGTTCCAGATTTTACTGTTTTCCAGATAGTAAGCTTACAAGGTGCCTAGTGAACCGTCTCTCTTACAAGGGACAATTGAAGTAATCAATAAAGTTTTGGAAACTTTAGGTGCTATTCGTAGGACTTCTTACAGGTCATACTATCAGTCTTT
Source organism: Mus minutoides (assembly GCA_902729485.2). NCBI lineage: Eukaryota > Metazoa > Chordata > Mammalia > Rodentia > Muridae > Mus > Mus minutoides. Next base: position 48,251 of record LR752710.1, read on the forward strand.
AACGGAGAGCTTAATGTACAATGACGATTGCTGTCAGAAGAGACAAGCCTGCACCTTGGTCCATCTCTAGCAGATTCGAAAAGCAGCAGGAAGAAGTCTCGAGCTTTACCTGAGCCCTGCCATCAAGCCAGGATACTACCACCAGATTGGAAGTTTAATGAAGCTTGTGTGTGTGTGTGTGTGTGTGTGTGTGTGTGTGTGTGTGTGTGTGAACGAGTGCTATCCCATTTTGCCATTTGCTTGTTTATTGCAGTTTATGAATAAATAAGCAGTTCGAGGATTTCCTTTCTGCCTCTGCCATTAACCCCGATTCACGACAGTTCGTGACATATATATATATATATATATATATATATATATATATATATATATATATATATATATCCTCTCTTACATAAACAATGAGCAATACACATAAAATACTCTATTATGATTTTGTGGTACTCAATTTCTTCATACAGAGTATATGAAGAGACAGTAACAGAGTAAGTATTTCATTTTATTATGAAGTTGTAGAATGTTGTTGGATGTTGTTCACACTACTCAACTAGACAAAGCTTGTTATAAGGCTTTATAGCCTTCATGTTTGAATTTTCCTTGCAAGCATATACTGTGACAATTAGTTTTGTTTTGACACATTCTGGAATCACCTGAGAAAGAAGCCCCTGAGAATGCCCAAAGGGAATATTCTTGATTGCATTGGTGGAGGTGGGGAATCCTTTCTATAGTGGGTAACACCATTCTCTGGGAAGGAATGTGATCCCAGACACTAATAAGAGTGGAGAAACTGAACTGTGTGCAAACATGAATGCACTGCCTTGTTTCTCTCTGCTCTGGACTGTAGATCTACTGTGACGAGCTATTTCAAGTATTATCTTGACTTCTCTGCAAAAATGGGCTGGAACCTTGAATAAAAAAAAATATCTGTTCTTGCTTGAACTGCATTTATCACAGCCACATGGAGGGAAACTCAGATGTAGCATATGAAGTCACCATTAGGAATTAATAAGTCTGCATTTTTAACTAATATAGTTGCTTGCTTACTTTTTACATTTTATCAGAAATGGAATTTTAGGTTTGAGTTTTTTTATAAAGATTTATTTATTTATTATTATATGTAAGTACAATATAGCTGTAACCAGACACTCCAGATGAGGGTATCAGATCTCATGTGAGCCACCACGTGGTTGCTGGGATTTGAACTCAGGACCTGCGGAAGAGCAGTCAATGCTCTTAACTGCTGAGCCATCACTCCAGCCCCTCGAGTTTTATTTTATAAAAAGCTGACATGGTCCTACAGTTTTAGTTGTTACATAGAACAGCACTTGCTAGAATCCTATAATTTTATTTGAGTGATTAAGCCCTATTTTCTTGAAATTCCTGTAGTTTGTTTTCTTTGCACACATTTCTCAGAATACCTCT
>LR752710.1:49772-59805 GCA_902729485.2 Mus minutoides
GCTGGAGATGTAGTTAATGTAGTTAGGATGGAGAGTGTCTTATTAGCATATACAAGGACCTGAAATCCATCCCCAGGACAGGGACTCATGGAGTCTGTCTCGCTCACAGAAGTGCTTACTAGTGCTATTCAGTATTGAGGGTGGTTTTGATAAATAGACAGAGTGGAGAAGAAATAGACTTTTATCCAGAAGAGCCACTTACAATCAGACACAAAGCTGTCCTAACATCCCTGTCTGTGCTGGTGGACACTGTCACTCTGAGGTCTCCCCTTGTGACATTTTCTATTGTCACACATTGTTACTGTCATCAGAACTGAAGTGCACAATTCAGCTTATCTCAGGCTTAATAAATGTTAATTGACTAGACTACTGGCTTTAACCCCAGCAGGAACTGGGTGTTCCTTTAACATTTGCCCTGCAGGGGACAGCAGGCTAAAAAAGCAGCCCTGAGGTTGTTCAGTGTTCAGAACTCCAGGCGAGTGAGCTGTGCCTTTGATTTGGTACTCACATGAACCATCTATGACAGTTGTTTTGCAAGATATACAAAACAGTGTATGGAACTCTTCTAACTCATTTTTTAACTTAGAAAGAAAGGGTATCCAAATTTATAAACCTGCCAATTAGAAGTGACTTTTACAGCCTTTTTAAGTAGCACCAAAATTGGTTTTAATTGTGGAATAATTTTATTTCTACAAACATTTTGACAAAATTGCTAGGAAATATAATTTAATGAAAGCAACAATCACTTTTATATAATCAATCAATTAAGACAAACCTTTTAAAACAGTCTTTCTTTATCTAGTAGTGCCTTCGCTGAAGGCAAGGGTTTTAAAACTGAAGGAAACAACAGGACTGTTATGAATGTTCTCAGAAAAAAATGTATTTGAGAGAATATGTCTATAAATAGCAATAAATATTTTAATTCTCCCTTCATGAGCACATGCATGTAATAAAATGTCAGGTAAAAGGGAGGTTTTTTGTTTGTTTGCTTTTTAGACAGTTGCTAAATTCAGGACTCTGAGTATCAGGTGGAGATCTGGTGCCAGTATCTGAATAAAAGTCTCTTTTTTTGTTAAATTTTATTAATAATCAGACTAGTGAATCTCTGAATGACCTCAGACATATAACTTTTGGGGGCTCATCTAGGATTTGGGTATTCAGCAAGAACTACCTTCTTTTTCTAGCTGGCCTTGGGAGCCTGGAGACTTCTGGTATACTGGAAACAGAGAAACCCAGCATTTAGATGGAATCACTGGCAGGTTCTCAATGCTTAGATTTCAGAAAACTTCAGGAGGTGCATGGAGCCTTTTATTTTTATAACCTTTGTGAGACTTGTGGCTACAGCTCCTATTACCAAGTCTGAGGGACCACCAAGTTTCTGCTGGCTGTCATTTGGTTTTTTAGAATATTGTCTGTCTGTTTGGAGTTGGGTAGATTTTGGTTAGTGTTGAATTTTCTTTTTTTAATGGAATAGGCCAACTGCGGCATGCACCCCCTACACAAACACACACAGACACACACACAGACACACACACAGACACACACACACACACACACACACACACACACACACACACACACACCTCTGGCTGGTGCATCTGTAAGCTTTCTCCTTTCTCCTGCAGCATCCCTATCTATTTCCTGGCTCAATTTCTTATCTCTAAAGCTTCGTTGTTTTCACCTTATTCCATGTCCTCACCTTAATCACTGGATGAAGTTGTGCAGAAATTCAGGTGTCTTTAGGTAGAGGTAATACTAAGTTGTTTCATGCTGTTTCACTTTAATGGATCCGGCTGTGGGATTGGTTAAGGTTCCCCTCTTCTGCACATAAGCATGTCTCTTTAAAGGTTTCCTTTAAGATCGCTGTTCCATGTCAGGTGGGCTGACTATGTGACAGGGAAAGAAGCGGAAAACAGGACAAAAGGTTCCACTATTCCTAATGGAGATTATTGTTACTCATCTCTGCAACACACTTTGTCTCCAGATTTGCTCCCATGAGTATTTTCCCCCTTCTAAGAAGGACCAAAGAATCCACACTTTGGTCTTCCTTCTTCTTGAGCTTCATGTAGTCTGTGAATTGTATTTTTGGGTATTCCGAGCTTTTCGGCCAATATCCACTCATCAGTGAGTGCATACCATGTGTGTTCTTTTGTGTCTGGGTTACCTCACTCAGGATGATATTTTCTAGTTCCATTCATTTGCCTAAAACTTTCATGAAGTCATTGTTTTTAATAGCTGAGTGTGTAAATGTATTGCATTTTCTGTATCCATTCCTCTGTTGAAGGATATCTGGGGTCTTTTCTGCTTCTGGCTATTATATAAATAAGGCTGCTACGAACATAGTGAAACATGTGTCCTTGTTATTTGTTGCAGTATTTTGGGGGTATATGCCCAGGAGTGGTATAGCTGGGTCCTCAGGTAATACTATGTCCAATTTTCTGAGGAACCACCAGACTGTTTTCCAGAAGAGAAAATGGAAAAGAACCGCAAACACAAGAGCACAGGGGAAATTTTCCTGTACAGAACACCCAGAGTTTATGCTCTAAGATCAAAAATAGGCAAATGGGACCTCATACAACTGCAAATTTTCTGTAAGGAAAAGGATACTGTCAATAGGACAAAACAGCAATCAACAGATTGGGAAAATATCTTTACCAACCCTACATCTGATAGAGGGCTAATAGCCAATATATACAAGCAACTCAAGAAATTAGACTCCAGTGAACCAAATAACCCTATTAAAAATGAGCTGAACAAAAAATTCTCAACTGAGGAATATCAAATGGAGGAAAGCACCTAAAGAAACATTCAACATCCTTAGTCTAATGACTAAGAAGTGCAAATCAAAACAACCCTGAGATTCCACCTCATACCAGTCAGAATGGCTAAGATCAAAATCTCAGGAGACAGCAGATGCTGAGGAGGATGTGGAGAAAGGGGAACACTCTTCCATTATTGTTGTGATTATAAGCTGGTACAGTTGTTAATTTCGACTTGTCTTCTTAGCACAATTGTTGCACACTGCTATCTCCTTCCTAGAAAACCATGCCCTTATCATTACTCCTAGTTCCATAACTCCCACATGGCCTAAACTCTAGTGGCTAGTCCCATCTAGCCCCTGCTAGACATCCCTGACCACCTGCCTGTAGGAGCAGCCTGTGAAGTCACTCTGTTTTCAGATCTCATGTGGCTCTTCAACCCTTGTCTATCAGAAGCATGGCAAAACTCTTATCCCTCCTTCCTTATGTCTCCCTTTTCCTCCAGGCACCCAGAAGTACCTCCCTGTATCTTCCACCCAGCAATTGGCCCATGACTTTCTTTACTGACAGATCAAAAACTAACTGGGAAATAGGACCTTAGCATAAGAACCATACCTACAAAATCTCTTGTGTGAGGTTTGTTACGTGGTGAGATTTCTGTGATATAACTTGGCTCCCAATCACCATAATACCTTTGCGCCATAAAACCCTTTTTTTTTTTTTTTTTTTTTTTTGATGCTGTGACACAGATAGGCTCTCCTGGTGCCTGTGCTCCCTCTTGGGTGGCACAGAGCCTTATCAGGACCCTACCATTTATCTCTAGTCCACCAATGAAGGCCTCACCTATTACTTGGCACTCCATCTACTAGCTGCAATTTTATAAGTTTCCACATTGGATTCTGTAGAGGCTTTTATGAGTCAGAGAAAGTGGCAGCTGAGCATTTAGAACTCTTCTCATACTCTTGACCCTTTCCTGTGGATGAGACCTCATTACTGAGCTCCTGGGTTTTTTTGTTTGTTTTGTTTTGTTTTTTGTTTTTTCTTTCTGGCTTCATTAAAAGCTCTGATACCAAGTCTCTTCAGGATATTAGTTCTGACCCGCATTAAGTGTGGTGATGACTTAGTCTTCTCCCAGTCCTCTTTGAGTTTGAGGACATCCTTTTCTTCAGATCTCTCTCTCTCTCTCTCTCTCTCTCTCTCTCTCTCTCTCTTTCTCTGTGTGTGTGTGTCTCTCTCCCTCCTTCCCTCACCCTCCTTCCCTCCTTCCCTCTCATTCTTGAGGATGATACCATTCATAATTTTCCATTCCCCCTTGTGATGCTTTTTAGAAAACCTCCACCCTGTCCATCTAGCACATGCCCTAAGGGGCCCCAAATTTATTCACTTTTGCAATAAAATTTGGCATTATTATTCCAATAACTAATCCGAATGGCCACAAGGCATTCTAGATCCCAATATTATTCAGGACTTTTACAACTACTGCAAATGATTAAGGAAATGAAAAGAGATTCCCTATATTCAAGTTTTCTTTTATCTCTGTTCCGAGCCTTGTTTGTTTTGTCTGCCTTCCACCAACCAATAGCACATTTTGTGAATGTTCTGTCTTTTTAAGTTGCTGATGATAGATCTGTTCTTTTGTTGAAGGTGTGGGAATCTGACAAAGCAGGGGCAGAGAGAGAGGAGTAGGCCAGCTAGAGTGCACACATTCCTCACTGGCTGATGTGTCTCTTAGCTCTCTCATCCAGCTTCTGCTGTAGCCAAGGCTCACTTTTCATCCTATCTCTAAATCTTTTTTGTTCTCAGCTTGCTGGATTTAGTTGTGAAGACATTTGGGTATCTTTTAGGTATGGGTAATATGCTGCTCTACTTCAGAGAAAAGTTGGCTATGGGGTTTGGTTGTGGTTTCCCCACTCTCACTAGATCCAAGTGTGCTTATTTAAAGGTTTCCTCCAAATCTTTGCCTTGTGTCAGATGAGCCATCTGACTATTTGACAGAGAAAGAAGAGCAAAAGGTTGGACTATTAAGTGAAGTTTCTGTACCTCAAGATTTGTTAAGTATATTAGACATGGTTTTAAAACCTGTAAAAATCTGTATTTTACAGATTGTTTAGGATTAACCTAACTTAGGGGATTGATTGTTAAAGAGCTATGCATTAGATAATCTTACAGGAATCATGTGAGTGGTGCCATTTTAGCATACAAGCTTTGCTTACATCTTAGCTGCTGTCCTTATTAGGATGGAGACAGCCACATGGCTAGCAGCTATCTTTGGATCTTATATCTAAACATTCTGTTTCTCCTTCTATTTCTTGCTATATACCTGTGGAGGACAGGTCTTACATACGGATATTTAATATACAATAGATCCACACCTTTAGCCAATAGCCTGTCATAATAGGGTTAGGAAATTGGTCTATGTTAGACTGTCAAAGGCTGATTCATTTCCCTATAACTCCCTCATCCACATTTCCATCACCAGGGTTTATCTCCATACCTGTTTTCTCTGTGACCAAAAGAAAGATTATTGTAAAATGTGGCCAGAAACATACAGAGATTGCCCATATTGGTCCTACCACTACAAGGAAACAAATCTGGGCTGTCCTAACCTGTGGGGCAATGAATTCTACACAGGTAGTCTGGTCCCCAGTTGAGCACAGGCTTTGAACCCTGGTGACCCAGTAGGTTGACTTCTGCCTGCAAGGGATGTCAGGTGTTTGGCCACACCCCCTGAACTCTTGGCTCCTGTCACAGCTACAGCTTCCCACAGCCTCCCCTTGCCACCCCCCCATCCCCCCACACAGACTCCCATAGAGAGCATAGAGACTGAGTGGCCATCAGTCACATAGGCAATTCCCCAAACTCCTGGTATTCTGTCTGGACTCCACCTCCACAGTTACCTGGCAACAGCAAGGTTGGAAGGACCCACTATAAAAGGGGTTGTTTTTCCCCTCTTTTTTTTCTTACCCTCTTGCTCTTACTCTCACCTCTCCTCCTCCTGCTCCCCTCCCTTCTCCCCTCTCTCCACATAGCCATGGCCAGCCTCTCTCTCTCTCTCTCTCTCTCTCTCTCTCTCTCTCTCTCTCTCTCTCTCTCTCTCTCTCTCTGCTTTTCTACAATAAATGCCTTGGACTGCCTCTTCTGTGCTGGAGCAATGGAGCAGGTCTTCCCCTATTGAGTTGTCTAACTGTTCACTGGAAGCCTCCGCGCATTCCAGCCACTGCTGCCAGCCAACCCAAGCTACAGACAGAGCAAGCCAGAGGACTCTCGTCCTGCAGTAACCAGCTGGAGACCTCCTCCTGCCCTTTTTCCTTCTGCCCAAGGCTCAACTCTTCCACATCATACAAAGGTGCCTGGCATGTCCGAGAGCCTGAGAAAAGGTCGTCCTTGGCCTCTGTGCAGGCCCAGGGACCCCAGCCAACTCTGGCAGGTTCCAAGGGAACCTCAGACTGTACCTTCACCACCCCAGGAGTGGTGTCCTGTGGCTTCTCATAGCCGGAAGCCTGCCCAGAAGCGGCCTTGGGTGCTCGAAGTCAAACTTCCTCCGTCTGCCTCACCCAGCAGCCTGAGCAGACATGGGATCCCACTTTTGACCCACACTCACCCATCCTCTAATCTCTACATACAGGTGGGAGGGATTTTTCCATCTCTGCGTTCAAAATCAGTGGACACCAGATGAGAGGAAGATGTCACTGGAGAACTGTATTATGACCTGCTCAGCAAGCAACCAGGGGGAATGATCAAAATTCAAAGAGGATAAATGGATACATCCCAGTCTCTCAACATCTAGGTACAGAAAGAAATAGATGATGTGCTTCAACATTCATCAAAGGCTCTTACCTCCCTACCTTCGCCACTCTTGGATAACAGCAATCCTTTCTCTCTGTCCTCATGCTAGCTCCATCTCTTGTTTCAGACCCTAACTTATACATATCACTTATTAAATAACACTCTGCCTGGCCACTTTGGAGAATGTCCATTGTATGTCCCTCTCAGGTCAAACTCACAACCAACATGTGTAGCCTAGCTTATTGGTCTACTGAACTCTCTAATCACACTGCTCATTAAATGGTCAGAATATCACTACCTGTACCTTATATGTCACACATTTTCTCTTTAGTATTGCAGGCTGCTCTAACTCCAAGAATTTATTTTATGGGCACACTAGATTCTTTAAATTGTAATAATACCCTAATTCTTATCACTACTACCAGGCACCTATCATAACATCTCCATCTTTTGTGTTACTCTGATTTACCATTGCTTACCTGCTGGATGATCTGAGACTTTTTCCCTGGTGTTCCTCTTTCCTAAATTGGAGTAATACTCTGTGATGAACCCTTAGTGATTCTTATCTTCAGACAAGACCCCCCAACTGGTGGACCAAATCACTCTTACCCACCAGGGATGAATTAACACACTGTCTACCACAGTTATACAAAGCCAGCAAGGACTAGATCTACAAACAACAAAGAAAAGTGGCCTTTGCCTTTTCCTCAGGGATGAATGCCATTTCTATGACAACCAATCAGATATAATGTGTTGGGTGTTGGGATATACACAGTCTGGTTTTTAGTCTAGTAAAAGTTTGAACCCCGGGACCAGGTGGTGATAATTCACTTACATGGGACTGAATAAGTTCTATCTTGTCTCCTGGAACTCTGGCTCCTGTTGAAGTTAAAGCCCCCCCCACACACACACACAACCCCCTCACAGGAGAACCATGGTTAGTAGTCATGTAGGCAATGTCCCAAGCTTCTGAACTTCAGGCTAGACTCCTCCCCAGTTACCTAGCAACAGAAAAGATAGCAGCATACTTTAAGAGGGGCTGTTTGACTCACTTTCCTGCTCTCTTTGTCTTCTCCTTTCTCCTCTCTCTTTCTCTCTCTCTCTCTTACTCTCTAGCCTTTCTTCTCTCTCTCCCTTTCCCCTTTGTCACCTCTTGGCCATGGCAGTCTCTCTCTCTTTTCACCTTCTCTCTTTTCTCCCTGCCTTTCTATAATAAAGCTTTAAAACCATAGACAGTCTCTGCTCATCAAGGCCTGCTGCACAGACTCTCCTGTTTGGGAATCTCTCTCCCTCAGCCCTCTCTCTCATAACCCCAGGGCAATAGGATGTTGATCCAGGCCCCCTGATTGGGAGATGCCCCTTGTTCACCCCCCACCCCACCCTGGCCAGTGGGGTGAGTGGCTTAGATAACTACAAAGGGCCAAGTGGAAAGTATCTGGTAGCCCTCCTGCATCTGCCTGCTCAGAGCATAGGAGGAACTCTGGCTGGACGTGGGCTATCTTCCCTCCCCCCTCTTTCCACAGCCCCCTTGTAGTTCCCACAATAATGAAAGACAATATCCAAGAACTCCAGATAGTTCTTATATATATATATATATATATATATATATATATATATATATATGAAATAGTTTTATGCCCCTGACTAGATGATAACTCTCTTTATTCTTTTCCTAATCCTGCTAATTGCTTCCTGTCTTAGCATTTTGTCAAGATTGCTTTGACAGCATATTCAAAAGATTTCTAACCAGGCCTTTAATGGATTGTTATTACAGGATTATCAGTCCCCCTCCCCCCCAACTATGGAGTCACAGGCCTATAATCACCAATTACACCTGATGTCGAGGATAGGGCTTGTCCCAGGGACTTGACACCCACCAAAAGCAGAAAATAGTCTAACAATAACAACACTCTCTGTCCTGACCTATGATTAGTTATCAATAGCAAGCAAAAGAGGGAGAGATCTATGGTAACAGGCCACTGGAAAATTACCTTGCCCCTGGACAGTCCCCAAACCTAAGGCTTGGAAATCCCATTTCCATGGCTCAGGGCTAACAGGCAAGCAATATTTTCAACCATTCTGTACTTCCCCACTAGCTAGCTACAGATGCCTTAACGACCCTACACAATCCGGGCCCCTCTGACCAGCCTGCTGCTGTTTCTATTTCCCTCAAAGGCAGCCAGCATTCCGTGTTTCCTCCCCCGGTGTGAGTTTTGTTGCTTGCTGGGACTTTCTGGTATTCCTTGATTCTGAATTGCCAGGATAGCATGTCAATCTCATGCACCTTTGGTTTCGGTTTAACTCCAAAACGTTTGCTAAAGTAGGAATCTTATCTCAAGATCTGTAAGACTATGTAAAATGTCTTCACCTCAAGATTTGTAACTTTATTGTGTATGGTTAAAGATCTGTAAAATATGTAACTAAAGGTTAATTAAAATTTATATAAGAAATCTTATTTCACTACAGAATACTGTATGTATAACTTGGACTCAACTCTTGTTTTTTTTTTTTAATGGATTTTTTTATTGGTTATTTTATTGGTTGTTTCCCCTCCACAATACTCCATCCCCTCTCTCTCCCCACCTCTAAGAGGGTGCTCCCTCACCTCTAAGAGTGTGCCCACCCACTCCTGCCTCACTACCCTAGCATTACCTACCCTGAGTCATTGAATCTCCACAGGACTGAGGGGGCTCCCCTTCCTCTGTGCTTCATCTGCACCTGGAGCCATGGGTCCCCCATGTGTACTCTTTGCTTGGTGATTAAGTCCCTGGGAGCTTTGGAGGGTCTCATTGATTGATACTATTCTTTCCAGGGATGGTTCAGATATGGGATTTTTTTTTTTTTAAGTATCAATGAGCTTCCCAAAATGTTTTGGACTAGGATGGATTTTTGTGTGATGATTCTATTCTAAGAATAAGAATAACAGGTTGTGTACCATATTTTCTGTATCCATTCCTCTGTTGAGGGACATCTGGGTTCTTTCCAGCTTCTGGCTATTACAAATAAACCTGCTATGAACATAGTTGAACACTTGTCTTTATTACCAATTGGAACATCATCTGCTGTAATTGCTATGTTTGTGTCAACTTGACACAGCTGGGTGGGTAGGGGAGAAGGACGGGGGGAGGATATAGAGAACTTTCAGGATAGCATTTGAAATGTAATATAAGAAAATATTTAATAAAGTTGCAAAGCTTCTGTAAGGCAAAAGATACTGTCAACAAGACAAAAGGGCCACCAACAGATTGGGAAAGGATCTTTACCAATCCTAAATCAGATAGGGGACTGGTATCCAATATATATAAAGAACTCAAGAAGGTGGACACCAGAAAATCAAATATCCCCATTAAAAAGTGGGCCACAGAGTTAAACAAAGAATTCTCAACTGAGGAATACCGAATGGCTGAGAAGCACCTGAAAAAATGTTCAACATCCTTAATCATCAGGGAAATGCAAATCAAAACAACCCTGAGATTCCACCTCACACC
>LR752708.1:0-15635 GCA_902729485.2 Mus minutoides
GGAGCAAAATTTTGTATATTTTTAATAAAGTTGGCAAATATTCGACAGAAATTTTTTTGTCTATATTCATCAGAAAAATTGTCCTATTAGCCTATATTTGGTTGCTATAGTATTTTATCAGGTTTTTGTATCAGGAGAATATTGGCTTCATAAACTGTTACAAGTGTTCCCTCCAATTCTGTTATATGCAATAATTCAAGTAGTATTAGTGCTCTTTGAAGGTCTGATAGAATTCTGAGCTGAATCAATCAGGATTGGGGAAATTTTTTGTTGTTAAGAGGGTTGGTTTATTTGTTTTGAGACAGGGTCTCACTGTATAGCCCTAGCTGTCCTGGACCTCAGGATGTAGACCAGGCTGCCCTGAACTCACAGAGATCTGCTTGGCTCTGCCTTTCCACATGCTGGGATTAAAGGCATGCAGCACCATGCCTGGCTAATTGAGAGATTTGTAATTACTGTTTCTATTGTTGAAGATCAGTTTATACTATAGACTTCAACCTGATTTTATCATGCACAGTTTTCCTTTTACCACAGTTCTGACAGAGTTTTTGTAGGTACATTCGACTAGGTTGGCAGTTCTATCATTTCAGAATTTGAAAGACATCAGTCCAAGCCCTTCTTGCTTTGATGGTTTGGGTGATGTCATCCCGCATTTCTCTATGACTTGGATCTTCTCTATTGCAGCTTTCAATGCACTTTTTTTTCTGTACATCTAATAATATTTTGATTACAGTGATGGGTGTTGTATGTGCCTTTTCTGTCTGGATGGACTTCTCTTTCTCTAGGTTTGGGAACTTTTCTTCTGTGGTCTTATTTAAAGTATTTTCTATGCTTTTTGTGTGTAATTATTGCCCAACCTACATACCCTTATTATATAGGTCTTGCCTTTTAATGGGACCCCATAGTCTTCTTTGAGTGTTTGCCATATTCTGTATCTAGAATTTTATATAAGAGGTCAGAGTAGGGTTGATAATTTTCAAAAGAGACAAGTTGTCTTATTTTGTCATGTTACTTATGGTTTTGCACTGGGATCTGCCCATCTGGAGTTATGTCATGAAGATTGTTGTTGGTTTTTATTCTTTAAATGCCTCTCTTCTTTCAATGGCAATGTTTGCATTGTTCGAAAAAGACCCAGTTGCACTGTGGTTGAGGTGAAGTTTCTGTCTATTCTGCGCCTGTGACTTGAGTACTGTGTGCAGCAACAATCACTATCCAGTAGTTGACCCACTCCAGTAGTAGAGTATTGGGCAGATAAAAAAAAAAACAACACTTGGTAAGTACCAATTAGGGCTCCAATGCTGGAGGTTGACCCTGTATTCATCTGCAAATCCTACCCTGAGGAACACAAAGCTGCCCAGATAAGACTCACCCATCCCTTGACCAGCTTGCCTTTCAGTAACAGAGACCAGGAAGAAGAAGAAGAAGAAGAAGAAGAAGAAGAAGAAGAAGAAGAAGAAGAAGAAGAAGAAGAAGAAGAAGAAGAAGAAGAAGAAGAAGAAAGGCAGGTGAAGTCATGTTTTCTTGTATCACTTAAATACTAAATCCTGTCAGTCAAAGGCATCTGTATAAGGCACTGGAGCAATGCAGGCACAGGGAAAGGAGCAAGGAATTCTTTTTGCTGGAGTAAAACTTGGTTTCTATTGAAATTTCACTTATTCATTCATTCATTCATTCAGAGAAAGAGAGGAGAGACAGAGACAGAGAGAATGCACATGTGCATTGTGGCATGTGTGGAGGTCAGAGGACAACTTTTGAGAGTCAATTCTCTCCTTCTACCATGTAAGCTCCAGGGACTGAACTCTTGTCAGGCTTGGCCCCAGTCCCCTATACCCACAGAGGCATCTCCAGCCCAGGTCTCGTCTTCTTTAAAGTACTACAGCAATACTTAGAACGCTATACTGTGCAAACCCATCCATATTTGTAATTGGAAAAAGGAATCGTAGCTGGTCTGGAACTGGAACTCAGTGAGTCTTAAAGCACTTTCTTAGCATGTGCATGACCCCGAGTTCAATTGCTAGCACAGGAGAGAGAGAGAGAGAGAGAGAGAGAGAGAGAGAGAGAGAGAGAGAGAGAAAGAGAGAGAATAAATAGTAGTAACACTGATGAATTAAAGATTTCCTACAATCTCCAAAATTCCAACTGCATTTGTCTCAGTCTATTAACCATGGCTTTCTTGCCTTTCCAAGAATCCTGGCTTCTCATTGAGTTTAGACGCATCAGAAAGATTCTTAAATCTGTCAGAGGTTGACCAGAGAGAATACACAGAAAGAATGTAATCAAAAGAAAGGATTATTGCTAAGCAGAGAAATCAATGGGTGTTTACAAATCAGACCAGAGTCACACCTAAGGCTCCCCAGAGCACAGCCTCAGTTTTTATTTGTGTATATTTTCTCCCCTCTCTACCTCTCAGGAGCCTTCAGCAATGTTATGGAAGCCATAAAATGGACTTGGAAAAGTTAAATACTGCTGGACAGGGGAATGAAGAGAGAATAGAAAGTCTGTGTAGAATTTCAGGAGGGAGGAAGAAGTTGATGCTGCCTGTCAGAACCAAGAACCTGCCACCTCTGGGAGGTCCCCTACTCTCTACCGCACTTCTTATAAGAGACTTCCTGCAATTGCTGAGGAAGTCTGAAGTGGCGCCCCAGAGACAGGAGGCAGAATCTCGCTAAGCCCTGCGATGGAGATTAAAGAGGTTTGTGAGTGTTTATCTGAGTGTTTCCTCCAAAGATACTCTGCATCAGGGTGAGTACGGACACAGAATAAAGACACACCCTGCCTCTGGTCTGGGCAAGAAGCCCTGGAAACTCGGTACCCAAGCTCCAAAGGTTAGCGTCAGAATCACATGGACTGGAAGAGATTGGTCCTTGACAGCTCTATACCTCTGCTAATCATAAGGTCTCTATCTTGAGGTAGTAATGATGGGGTGCCCCACAAGGACAGCGTGGACCTTGCTTCGACTTGAATAGCTACTGTTGTGGCAGTGTGGAACCAGGCAGCCACTTAGTGGGTGTTCACAACTAACAATGCCTCCACTCAGGGCTTTCTTTGTGTTCATGGACAAGGGCAAGCCGCATGGCTTCTTAAGTAAAGCAGCAGACATTTGTGACCTCCCGCTTCTCAGCAGCCATCCGCACCAGCTCAATTATTAGCTCAAAGCCGCGAGGAACAGTTGAGGCTTGACACCGTAGGCATCGTCATGCATCCCACCCCCACACTCGGTATAAAAAGAGAAAGAATCAGACGTTTAAATAATCACAAGTTTTAAAGCCATAAAGGAGAACAGACCTCCGGGGACAACACGGTAGCGGTTTTTCCCTGGAATGCACTGAACGGAGATGTGGTGAGCTGCTGCCCCGTGGCCTGCTGTTGAAGCCTGGTTTGTTTGTTTGTTTGTTTGTTTGTTTGTTTGTTTGTTCTTTCGTTCTTTTAAGATTTATTTTATGTATATGAGTACACTGTAGCTGTACAGATGGTTGTGAGCGATCATGTGGTTGCTGAGAATTGAACTCAGGACCTCTGTTCGTTCAGGCCCAGCGATATCTGGCCCAAAGATTCATTTATTATTATATGTAAGTATACTGTAGCTGTCTCCAGACGCACCTGAAAAGGGCATCAGATCCCATTACAGATGGTTGTGAGCCACCATGTGGTGGCTGGGATTTGAACTCAGGACCTCTGGAGGAACAGTCAGTGCTCTTAACTGCTGAGCCATCTCTCCAGCCCTTGTTTTGTTTTCTTGAATCTGATCTCTGAATAGTCATCCTTCCCCTGTCCCCTCCTACCCACTGTGGAGCCGACCCTTCTTCTCTGCTACTAGATTCCAAAGCAAATGCCTCTAGGAAAGATGTGAAGCAGACAAGCTTGGCTGTCTTGATGTCCCTTCTGAGGAACGCTTTCTTTGTGTGACACTCCCAGGAAACCAGCGCTTGCTCATTCTTCCTTCCGGAGTTTACCATGACCTGGGCCTTTGCTCTCAGGTCAGCACCAACAGCTTTCCTTCCTTAGGTCCATCCACAGTTTTAAAAACAATTTTTTTTTTTTTTACCCAAGAGACTAAAAAGTAACTATTCAGAAACTTAACCAGCTATAAAAGTAATGAGTTGATTAAAAAGACACAAGATTGAGAATTGCAGAAAGTTCTCAGGATAAAGGAAAATGCCTGCTTTCCATTCTCAAGCTCAGTTCCACTCGTGGGTGGTATGGAAGGGGGACTTTCGCCAATTTTCTCTTTGTAAATCATAGAAAAGTATGCCTCCCAACACACAACTCTAATACTTCCTATTTCTTGACTTGTTTCTTTAAATAGTGTCTATTGACTTTTGCCACAAAAATGAGAAAGAGGTTTCATTTAATCTCCTTTATATTATTATTAATTATTAATTATTAATGAGTGTTTGCCTGTATGTATGCATGTACTACATATGCCCAGTGCCTGCAGAGACCAAAACAGGGCATATTGCACCTTTTCCCTGGAACTGGGGTTACAGATGGTTGTGAGATACCATGCGGGTGCTAGGAACTGAACCTGGATTCTCTAGAGAGAGCAACAACCACTCTTAACCACTGAGCCATCTCTTCTACCCTCCAAAGTCTCTGTATTCTGGGCTCGCTGTAGAGCAGGAATCCACAAACCACTGTCACTGTCTTTTGGCAGAGAGTCGAGGTCAGGCAGAGGCGTGAAAGGTCTCTGGAGGGGAGATGGGGGAGAGCTTCCTGCTTGGCCTGGATGAAGGCTGATGGTTCCAGGAGCTGTAAGTGGGCGAGTCAGAAGAGGGCATCCTATGGGACTGGTTATATAACTAGTCTCCTCTGGTTGGTGTTAGGTTGCAACTGGGAACAAAAACTAAGGAAGGTAGCACATACTATTTGAGTTGTCACTATTGGAGTGGACCTTTCCAGAGGTCATTGTTTAGATTATTGGATGTTCATAGAGATAACTACCCTGTCTACAACCTGACTTCCAGTGGTGCTTCTGCCTATCGAACCTCCTTTCTCAGCATTCTAACTAAAGGAATGCACCACCATGCCTGGCTTAATCGTTTTCTGGCTTTTTCTTCCTAAAACCCTTAAGATTTATCTCTTTTTTTCCTTATTGCTCTGGGGTTACATGAGGATATACATTGTGGACCAAATATGTCTCCCAAAGCTCACATACTGGAAACCTATTCTTTAAGTGACAGGATTTAACCACAGGGCCTTTGGGAAGCAATTAAGTGATGAGAATGAAGGCCAGGTGATGGGACTGATTGCCTCATAGGAAGAAGCATGAGAAAGTGGTCTTCCTCTCTCTGCCCTGTGCTAGCTGATGGAGATAAGGAGATTACCTTCCAACAAGAGGAGAGGCCTGGCTGAGAGTTCTACCATGCTGGCTGATACCGACGATCTATGGGAAGAAATGTCAGGGCCTCATTTTACCTTAATTACCTCTAGAAAATCATATGCTCAAATCTGCTTGCATTCCGAGGCACCGTGCATCCGTTAAACTTCAATGTTCAGATGTGAATGAGACATGGTTTAGCACACAATGCTCTAACAAAAGCCCACAGAGAAGGAAGCCTTACACTTCTGGAAGTCTGAAGTACAGAAGGGGTGTCGCTGTGCTGAATTCCTTCTGTAGACTGAAGCAAATGTTTCCTTTGCTACAGATTCTAAAGATCTCCTGGCATTCCTTGAATACTGGGCCTTCCTCCATTTAGGATCCCCAGCGACTGGGTCATGCTTTTCTCCGTCTGTATCACTCCATCACTCTTGTGGTTGTTATTGTGAGACAAGGTCTCACAATTCCCAGGCTTCTGTAGAACTCCAGATCCCGCTGCCTCAGCACCCACCCCACCCCCAACACTAAGATTACAGGCATGTGCTACCAGGCATAGCCTAACACTCCCCTTCTATGGTCAAATCTCCCCCTGCACCACCTTATGGCACGTGGTTATATTTAAAGCTCTCTGTCTCAGGTGTTCTTCTGCTACTGTGATAAAAAATGCAATGGCAAAAGAACTTGACGGCGTGGAGAGTGGGGGTGGGGATGAAGAGGTTGCTCTGGCTCACAGTTCAAAAGCGCACGCAGCCCATCATATGGGAGAAGTCAAAGCAGCAGGAGCTTGAAGCAGCCGGTCCCATCACATCCAGAATCAGATGGCAGAGAGAGAAGAATGCATGCTCTGGGCTAATATCTTGAGGACTGACCTTAAAGACGCCCTTTGGCGTATAGAGGTAACAGTGCCAATCAAATTAGCTGTTCTTGGTGCTGTGACAAAAACCGCCTGTTAAGACTCTCAACTTACTTACGGGAGAAAGAGATTGCTGTGGCTTGCAGTTTGGTGGGACACAGTCCTCCCTGATGGGGAGGCAGAGTTCTGGAGTATAAGGCACCCACTTTGCATCCACGTCAGGAAACGATGGCCGTTGCCCCTTGCACTTGCTCCTTTTATTCAAGAAGTTGGTTGTTTTTTTTTTTTTGTTTTTTTGTTTTTTTGTTTTACATTTGCTTAACAGGGGCAGGGGCTGTGTACCATGGTATGTGGAGGTCAGAGTTGGTTCTCCGCTTCGACTGTGTAGCTCTTGGGAATCAAACTCCTGTCTTCAGTCACAGCAGCAGGCTCCTTTGCCCACTGAGAGTCTTGCAACCGCTCTACTTTCTCCTTTGTGCTCAGGACAGGACACCAGGCCAATAAGTGGTCCCACTGACATCCAAGGTGTCTCTTCCCTCCTCAATTCAAGTTCTCTGGAAATACCTCCACACACAGCCAGGGGTATGCCTCTTAAATGACTAAATGACATCAAACTGATAGTCAGAATTAATCATTAAGTCAGTGATCCTGAGCTCGGGCGTTTTGGTTGGGATACACACAAGGCAATATTATGGCACCAAAGAAAAAAGAAAAAAAGCTTTTATATACTGGCAGGCAATCATCAAAGAGGACACAGAAATCCCAGATATAGCTCCTCAATCACTTGTTATTGGGGAATCTATAGAAAGAGGCTTTCCACCTATGGGGTGTTCTGTGATCCAGGCTTATGGTAGGTGACATGGAGGGTGGAGTCTCTCCCACCTGCATTTGCTTTTGTCACTAGGAGGTCCTTTTCTGGCTACACCAGTCAGGAGACCAATTCTGTGATGCTCCCCTCTTGATTCACTCAGTGACTGTCACGCTGCCTTTCCCTGTAGTCGATACCTCCAGGGGTTGCACAGAGAATCTCAGCTTTAGGAACCTGCGGAATACTGCTGCTTCGTGCTCCAGCCATCTCTCTGGACACACAGTACCATCCTCCAGTTGCATCCTTGCAGCCTGGGCAATCTTAGCTCTTAGAGGCTCCTACATCCCTGATATGAAGGCACTTTTCTGGCAGTTCCCATTGACCCTAGCCCTGCCCGAGCAGCATAGCCCCACTGGGACCAGCCTTGAGTGCTCCTTTATGAGGGTGAAAACAAGTCACACTTTGGCTTATTCCCTTGTTCTTCAGCTTGTTCTCTTAGAGAAATAGGAGAGTTCTTTGGTTTTCGTGTTTTAAATCCCAACTCTTTTTTTAATCCAGTTGCACAAAAAATAGCTTCTAATACAGCGGTTCTCAACCTTCCTAATGCTCAACCCTTTAATACCATTTCTCATGCCGTGACGATCCCCAACCATAAAGTTATTCTGTTACTACTTCAGAGCTGTAATTTTGTTATTGTTATCAATCAAAATGTAAGTATCTGATATGCAGGATATTTGATGTCTGTGACCCACAGATTGAGAATCAACAATCTATCATCTTACCTGGAAGACCAAAGCACTCTTTCTTTGGGATATGAGAAACACAACTGAAGGTGTAGTTAAATTATTCTGTGTGGTGCTGTAATGGCGGATACACACCATGGCAAATTTGTCAAAACCCGTAGATGGCCACACACACACACCCCCGCCAAACAAGCCCTAATGCAAGCTATGAATCTGATGAGTTGACAAGCATCATGGGTGTAATCAGATGCAATACATGAGCCATTATAGTGTGGGATACTGATCGCAGTGGAGGCTGTGCAGATATACATGCCTGGGAGGTTCGTGGGAACTTCTGTGACTTCTGCTTAATTTCGCTGTGAAACTAAAACTGTTCTAAGACAGTTTACTCAATAAAATCACATCTACACACACGCTCACTAAAGTGTCTTATATGGCTTTTGCAATGCCATACCTAATTGCAGTTTTGAATTTGAAGCTCATTATTCCCATATATGCCTTTGTAATCTTATCTCATGAGGAAGTGCCTGTGAAGAGTTTATGACTTACACAGTCTGGCATAATTCTAATTTTGTCTTAGTGATACAGTCTGTGTATTCTCCTGAAACTTCATTATTTAAAATTTAAATTTGCCCAAATTTGATCCATAAGGCTCTAATTCACATCCTTTAATAGTGCTTCATTACATGAAAAAAATCACATGTGTGTGTGTGTATGTGTGTGAGTGTGTGTGTGTGTGTGTACACACATGTGTGTGTGTTTATCTACTTCCCTGCGAAAGGAAACTAGATGGTTTCCAGCTTTTGTACCACAGCCAAGAACATTTCATACTGTACCATTGAACATTTTCTACGTTTCTTTATCTGTTGCATGTGAGTCCTTCAGTGTACCCATGGAGATCAGAAGACAACTTATGGATTTGGCTCTCACCTTCCTTCCTGTGTGTCCCTGTCATAGAATTCAGCACAGCAGACTGAGCACCAAGTGCCTTCTTTCACTCACTGTGCTGTCTCACCCCCATCCCAGTGGTACATTTCTCTTTGTGCTATTGAGTTCTGGTTTCTGTCACACAGATACTTAGAAGGGTCGTAGAAGGAAGTACACATCTTCAACATTAAAGGAGTTGACAAATTTCCTTCCAATGTGATCCTGTCCGTTGCAATCCCAATAGATGACAGTCAGTAGTACTCTGCTGAATCACCAACACTTGATATCGGCAAGTAGTTGAATCTTTGTCAGTCTGCTAAAAATACTATGCCAAACTGCATGTGGTAATACAGGCCTATAATCCCAACACTGGAAGGCAGAGCAAGAGGATGCTGAATCTGAGGCTGGTCATATGACACAATGAGGCCCTGTCTCACAAGGAACAAAAGCTGAATGGTAGTTCTTCACAGATGTCTCTATGTGTTTGTGTGTTGGCTTCTGCAGAGCCCACTCTGTCGCCCAGCCTGGCCTGGCGCTCACTACCTTTGCTCTCGAGGGACGAGATTATAGGCATATGGTTCTATGTCCTGATGACTCCTTAACGTTTTTAATTTAATTTTTTTGAGAATGTTGTACATGAGCACACCACATTAAATTATATCAACTGCTCTTCCCCGCTCAACTCCTCTCATTCCATTCTTCAAATATCCCCTCCAAAAATCATGTCGTTTTCTTCAATTAGTGTTGCCCCAGGGAACATGAATACAGGGCTGGCCACTGGCACATGGTCAACCTATCCCTGAAGAAAACTGATCTCTCAGCAGCTACTGACTGTCTACAGCTCTTTGACCAGGGGTGGGCCTTGTGAAATTTAACCCCCATCTATGTCAGCTCTCAACCGCTGTGGTTTTAGGCAGGTCTTGTGGAGTCTGTTGAGAGCTCATGAGTACAACAGCCTTGTTGGGTCTAGAAGATACCATTTCAGATCAATACTCCTGGTTTTCAGGCTCTTACAATCTGTCTGGCCCCTATTCCACAATGTTCCTTGAACCCTGACTATAGGAGTTTTGTTATAGATGTCTCATCTGTGGGTGGGCATGGCGTTGACCAGTTGTGGGTCTCTAGACTAGCCTATGTCTGCTGTAGAAGGAAGCGTCTTTAACAAGGGATGAGAGCTGCATTTATCAGAAATGCCAGCTCTTCAGAGATTTAACACGCCCTTCCTGTTAGTCACAAGACTGAACTTCTTAGTATAGTTTATTGACTATGTGTTTTTGTCCGTGAATTGCTTGTTCCTGTCCTTTGACCATTTTTCTTATCAGGCTTTCTTCCTTTTGTTGTTTTGTTTAAGCTCGTTATATATGGTGAATACCAATTCTGTATTAGCATATTCATCTCAATTATTTTGCCCCATTTCAAGGCTTCTCTTCTAACTATATTGTTTCCCAAAGGGTTTTTACTTGTTGTTGCTGTTCTTGTTCTTTCTTTCTTTCTTTCTTTCTTTCTTTCTTTCTTTCTTTCTTTCTTTCTGAATTAAGACCTTACCATGCAGCTCAGGATAGTCTTAAAGTCAATATCTTTCTACATTAGCCTCCCAAAGTGCTGGGATCACGGGCATGCAGCACCACGCCCAAACACAGAAGTTTTACCTCCTTTATGTACGTAGACTTTAAATCATGTTTTTCCTATCTGCATGTTTTTGCAGAGCTAAAGAAAGCCTTTCTTGATGTAATGTCTGTTTTTAAAATTCTAATTTTGGGGAGCTGGCAAGATGGCTCAGCGGGTTAGAGCACTGACTGCTCTTCCGAAGGTACTGAGTTCAAATCCCAGCAACCACATGGTGGCTCACAACCACCCATAATGATATCTGACACCCTTTTCTGGAGCATCTGAAGACAGCTACAGTGTACTTATGAATAATAATAAATAAATCTTTGGGCACAAGCAAGCGGGCTGACTGGAGCGAGCAGAGGTCTTAAATACAATTCCCAACAACCACATGAAGACTCACAACCATCTATACAGCTACAGTGTACTCATATACATAGTAATAAACAAATAAATCTTTTTCAAAAATTCTAATTTTTAAAGATATTTTTTTCATTTAGATCTTAATTTCTTTAGAATTGTTTTTGGGGGTATGTTATATGCACAGAGCCTCAATTTTATTGTTTTTTCATACATATATCCAATGACATAAGCACCATTTATAACTTAAAGCTGCTTTCCTGATAGGCTTCAACTTATAGGAACAGGAAAAGATATTCTGAATAGGACTCTAGTAGTACAAGAATTAAGACCAACAATTGACAAAGGAAACCTCATGAAACTAAAACATTTCTGTACAACAAAGGACACCATCATTTGAGTGAGGAGACAGCCTACAGAATGAAAACAAAGTTACCAGCTATACATATGACAGAACACTAATGTCTAAACCATACAAAGAATTAAATATATATATATATATATATATATATATATATATATATATATATGTATTTATATATCATAAATATATATAATTAAATATATTTGGAATATATATATACATATAAATATAAAAAATAACCACCCAATTAAAAATGAGGCATGAAACTAAACAGAATTCTTAACATAAGAAATACAGATGACTGACAAGTATATATTTAAATATCCTTATTCAACAGGAAATTGTTAATTAAAACCACTTTGAAATTTAATTTACCTTAGTCAAAATAGCTAAAATCCGAAATCTAAATACTGGCCTGGCATGGATGTGGAGGAAGGGAGAGACTTACTGCCTATGGAAGTGTAAACTGATCCTGCCATCATGGAAATCAGTGAGAAGATGCCTCAAAAAGCCAGACTAGATCACCATGTGGTCCAGCTCTGTAACCTCTGGGTATGTACCCAGAAGATTTTAGAGCCTGCTCCACAGACACGTGCTCATCCACGTTCACTGCTGTTCTGTTCACAATAGTCAGGAAGCAGAAACAGCCTAGATGTCCATCAACTGCTGAGCAGATGAACATGTGGTACATTAACACAATGGAATGTTATTCAGCTGTAAACGAAAGTGAAATTGTGAAACTTGCATATAAATGGATCATTTAGAGTGAGGTAATCCAGGCCCAGAAAGACAAACATTGCATGTTCTTTCCCGTGCGGATGCTAGCTTTGACTCTTTTGATATGTGTGTTTAACTTATATTACACCTAGAGGCCTCCTTTCAGAGTAAAGTAATAGTCTTCCTCGGCTGAGAGCTCTGCAAGCTACAGTGACAACTGGCCTGGCAAGCCTGGAACAGTAGAGGCACGAACACCCATCGTGGATATAACCAATCACTACTCCATTGGGTGTAACACCTGCTCCACAGGATGGGACTGATCTTAGATTTCTTTTGCTGTGATAAAACACCACACCCAAAAGCAACATACAAGAAAGAGTTTGTTTCCAATTAAAACTCTCAAGTCACACTTCATCACCAAGGGAAGTCAGGGCAGGAACTTAAGGCACAAAACTGGAAGCAGAAACTGAGGCAGAAGTCATGGATGGACCTGATTACTGGCTAGTTCCTAGCTTGTTCAGTCTGCTTCATTATACAACCCAAGACTACATTCCCTGGGGTGGCACCACCGACAAAAATAATTAATCCAGAAAATGCCCCCATAAACTTGTCTACAGGGAATCTGATATAGAAATTTTCTCAATCGAAGGTTCTCTTCCCAAATAACTCTAGCTTGTATCAAATTGACAGAAAACACTATCCAGGAGAGAACCCATACCTAATTCTGTTATCTAAGCTAAGACATACCACGGCTGGGTTCGACCCTACAGAAGAACTTACAACTAGTCTTCTGATAAATGGGCATACAATTAAACTGCTCCCTATGTACTTATCTCCATGCTCATAGTTTAGTACATCTCTCAACCCTCATCATGTAACTTTTTTTTATAGTAGATGACAATTAATACCAAAACCCAAACTGGGCGATGTTAAAGAACAAGTTATGAGGTAATTGTGCCTAAACTAGATACCCATATCACACCCCTTCCTCAAGAAATCATTCCAGGTCAGATAAAGTTATGGCTACTGAAAAATAGTGTTTTCACATGAACTCATGACATCTGAGACCACATGCACAAGACCTGCCTAAGAACAAGCCATCCACAGTCACAGCATAGACAGTGAAGCCCCATCTTTTGTTGAGAAGCTATAGGCAACTGATGGCTTTTGGAAGAGACAGAGTTAGTTTCCTTCATGGATGGAGACCCTGAGGGACTAGCCACTTTCTAGTAGATGGCTCTGCTCTCATGTACATGCTGGGCAGCACCAAGTGGACTTAATGAGTTCCGATAGAGCAAATGAAACTGGGAAGGAAAGGGTTTGAGGGCTTTTGTCAACCTGACACAAACCCAAATGTATCTAGGAAGAGGGCATCTTAATTGAGAAAAATGCCTCTATAAGATGGGCCATCAGGCATTTTCTTGATTAAGATTGATGTGGAAAGGCACCACCCACTATGAGCAGTACTGTTCCTAGGCAGGTAGTCCTGAACAGTATAAGAAAGCAGGCTGCAAGCCCTAAGGAACACATCAGTAAGCTGTGTTCCTTCATGTCTCCTGCTTTAGTTCCTGCCTCCAAGTCCTGCTTTGAGTTCCTGCCCCAGCTTTGTCTGACGATGAACTGTGATATGGACCTGTGAGCTGAAATCAATCTTTTCCTCCCCAAGTTGCTTTTGGTCATGGTGCTTTCTCACAGCAATAGCAATGTTGGTAGGGTGGAGCAGTTGAAGGATTGTGCAACACTAAGTTTTAAAAGTTTCCCATTGCTTTGATCACCACATCTATTATTTATTACATGGCCACAGTAAGCTTGACTCTGAGATTGCTGCTGTATTCCATTTCTCAAGCTACCTGTGCCTGATGTCACTTTCTTTACTGCTGTGGTATTTCAACAGGTCTCCATTAGCTGATGGGGCAAATGCCTCTGATTAGTTCTTCTAAATTGACCCTTAAAAAGAAACCCAATCTTCCCAATAACATGATTAATCTGTTAAGTTCTAGAGAGAAGGAAGAAATCTGTTAGAATTTGAAGAATTAATGGGTGGAAATCTATCATTTGGCTAAAGGAAATGTGACACCTTAGCAATGCTCCAATATTAGCATCACTGTGTTGCCCTTAGTGTTTGAAGCTTATTTCTAACAACCTGTGTCCAGTCTCTTAGAGTAATCATGCTTTCGAATTCACAAAGCCTTAAATTTTAAAACATGAAAGGCACCATGATGCAAATATGTAATATGCTATTGTGTCATTGCCTGGTAATCAGTGGCATTTACATCTTCTCTTAATTTGATGGAGCATGACCCCATGGTATCTAGTAGACATTCTTCAGTGATGATAGTGTTGACGTTTAATTTACATAATACAACGTGATTCTCATTAGCCACATGTGGCTTGGAGGTTTCTAAATGTAGGTTGTGTGACTAAGGATTGAATTTTAAATTTTCATAATTGTGCCAGATATAGTGGTGCATTTTTATAATCCCAGAACTCACAAGTTCAAGGTCCACCTGCTCTAGATGGTAAATTCTACACTAAGCAGCACTGCCTACATAGGAAGCCTCTGTCTCTTAAAACAAACAAACAATAGCAACAGCAACACAGTAGCAACAGATAAGCCAGTTATAGTAGATGTAAATTTAAATAGACACTTATGGCAAGTGGTAACCACATTTTACAACACAACACTAGCTGTTGCCAGAGAAACGGTTCCCGGACTATGATTTTCACCCCTTACACTTCAAAAGTATCTTTGTTTGTTCTCATACTTAATTGATGACTTGGCTAAGAACATAATTCTGAGGTTAAAAATAAATTTACCATAAAATGGTCAATGGCTGGTGTACATCACCTTGATGTCCAGTGCTGCATTTAAGAACCATGGTAAGTGACACTGGAGTTCCCAACCTTGTCACAGTGATCAGCATTTGTCCTTTGAACCCAGTGGGATCTCAACCTTCCTCATGCAGTGTCCCTTTAATACAGTTCCTCATGCTGTGGTGATCTCACTCTGTAGACCAGGCTGGCCTCGAACTCAGAAATCTGCCTGACTCTGGTGATCTCAACATAACATTATTTTGTTGTTACCTCATAACCGTAAGTTTGCTACTGTTATCAATTGTATTGAAAGTATCTGATATGTAAGACACCTGATATTCAACTCCCATGAAAGGGTCCTTCTACACCACCCACCTCGGGTCCCCCACTCCCACCCACACCCCAAAGGGGTCACACAGGTTGAGAACTGCTGTTTTAAACCAAAGTACTTTCCTATTCCCTGACTGAGTGCCTTTGTTTGGGGTTTATTCATTGTCTTCATTTTTTGTTTGTTTGTTGTTTTGGGTTTTTTTGATATTTTATTTATTTATATTTAAAATGTTATCTCCTTTCCCAGTTTCTCCTCTGGAAACCCCTATCCCATCTCCCATCACCCTGCTTCTATGAGGGTGCTTCTTCACCCACTCACCCACCCACTCCCTCCCTGGCATTCCCTTACACTGGGGCATCAAGCCTTCACAGGACCAAGGGCCTATCCTCCCATTGATGCCCAACAAGGCCACCCTCTGCTACATATTTGGTTGAAGTCATGGGTCCCTCCATGTGTACTCTTTGGTTGGTGGTTTAGTCCCTGGGAGCTCTGGGAGGGGAGGTCTGGTTGGTTGGTAGTTGTTCTTCCTATGGGGTTACAAACCCCTTCAGCTTTTTCAGTCCTTTCTCTAACCCCTCAATTGGGTATCCCATTTTCACTCCAGTGGTTGGCTGGGAGCATCCGCATCTGTAATGGTCAGGCTCTGGCAGAGCCTCTCAGGAGACAGCTACCTCAGGCTCCTTTCAGCAAGCAATAGTGTCTGGGTTTGGTGTCTGTGTATGGGATGAATCCCCAGGCAGTTGGTGAGGCCTTTTGAGCAGGAAATTGACTTCCAATAGTTCTGTCAAATTTT
>LR752708.1:16435-64261 GCA_902729485.2 Mus minutoides
TTCACTCCAGTGGTTGGCTGGGAGCATCCGCATCTGTAATGGTCAGGCTCTGGCAGAGCCTCTCAGGAGACAGCTACCTCAGGCTCCTTTCAGCAAGCAATAGTGTCTGGGTTTGGTGTCTGTGTATGGGATGAATCCCCAGGCAGTTGGTGAGGCCTTTTGAGCAGGAAATTGACTTCCAATAGTTCTGTCAAATTTTCTTGACTTGTTTCATTAATGATTTATTTGTTGTTTTTCTTCCTGTTCATTTGTTGTGCCGAGGATGAACCCAGGACTTTCCGCGTGCCAGACAAGCAGTTATCATTGAACAATAACCCCAACTCAATGATCTCTTCCTTTTGTTTTCTATTTCTTCCCTCCCCCGAGAACTTCTATTACTTAGATGATGGGCATCTTGCACCTCTAGTTTTCCTAGATTTTTTTTCTCTCTATTTTGTCTATTTCTTTTTGGTCAACATTTCTGGGAAAGCTTTCCACTCTACTGAATTTATAATTTATGATCTCATGTTTTTAAAATCTAGTGGGTGTTTCTCTGTTCTCTTTTTGTCGCAATTGGCTCTCATTTATGGTGTGACTACTTTATGAGTATTTCGCTAGAGGTCTATTATTTGTTTTACATTTTCCTTTAGGTCCGCCATTCCTGTTGCCTACATCGCTTGTGTTCCTGTTTCTTTGCTCTGTTCTCTGTCTTGTTTGGGGCTTCCCTTGGCAGCCAGTCATCCTTGGCTGTCACTCATATGTAAGACCTGGAAAATAAAATGTTCTTCAAAAGCTTTGGCCATGTGCCTAGGGTCTGTCAGCAATTTACCTCACCATGAAATGGCCTGGCTGAAACATTTAATGGGGAAACATGAGCTTACCTGTGTTTTAAGGTATCTCCTTTTTACTTGGTAGCCTGGCTGCTATTCCTTCTTCTCACAGAACAAAGGGAGGAACGGATTGGCATCCAATGGAGATGAGTACCCTTCCTCTTCCAACTTCAGTACTTGTCCAATGAATGCAGAGACTAACTTCAAGGTAGAGCCATGAATCTTCCACTCAGGGAAGGAATTGGCAAGGGAAGATCTATAGACCTTTAAATGTCCAAGGGAGTCTTCCCTGGCTAACAATGTCTTTTTAACCCTTCAAGTTTCAAGCCACCCAGAGTCATTACCTTTGGTGCCTTTGAGACCTTGGTCCTGTGTTATAAATCAAGTAAGGTCTCTGTTTTTCTCAGTTCTGCTTAGATTTCAGCTTTTATGGTTCTGCTACTCTTTTCTGACTATTTCTCTAATTCACTAAATATCCTTGCTATTGTCTGTTCCCCCTTGGTCTCTGTCCCTATGGGTTTATGTCTTTAAAAATTCGTTTACTATCAATTTTGAGAAGCAAGAAAAATGGGTACAGTTGTTCCTCGCCCCTTTGCAATGGCAGATAATAAAGTAGCATCCTTTTCTCTTTCTCCCGTCAAAAGCGGTTGATTCCAATGTACCTGGTCCTTAGCTGCACAATCACCCATGGACATTTACTGTGGGTTAGCCTGCTTTTGTCACTAACATGACATCAAATGCATAGGTGTTGAGTGAAAATGTGCAGAATTGCATTGACGCTGCATAAGTAGCCACACTGAATTCTAAAGGACCTGTGAGCTGACAGCCCAGGGCCCAGGCTCCGGAGCAATCCTTTTGCCTTTCGGTGCCCATGACTGGCGTGTTCCGGGCTTAGGACAAACAGACACATTTGTTCTAATGAATCCTTTGTTCTCAGCAAGCATCAAAATGAAAAGAAGACAACTTAGAATTCTTGCTTTCTAAAAATGTTTTTCCATACACAAATGGAAAAAAAACCCCACCAGAAACAAAATACATTAAATATAGGCCTATTGAGTCACCCTCATGAGTAACCTAGTCTCTTTTTATTTCTAGTGCCTTGGGATGGAACCAGAGCACTCTTAGCCAAGGTAACTCATATGGTGCTAAAGAACTAGTGTGTGTTTAATTAATAAAGTATCAGTGTTTTATGTGTTTAAATAGCATGTCCAATGTGACATAAAGCAAACACACCTGCAACGAGAGCTAAAACTAAATCATTGGCCACTCCAAGGGTGGTGTGGTTTGTCTAAAGTTTATTTTTACATATTATGTGTTGAGCACTTTTTTGAAGTATGTTGCAAACACTGGATTGCCTCAACCAATCTCTCTATGAGAGGACCATCATGCCCCTCATTTCCATCTATGAAGCAATAGGCCCAGAAGGATCATTTAACTCCTCGAGGACACACAGTTGGTGATAGAATCCTCAGCAATCTAAGACAAGCACTTAGAAAGGTGCAGACTCTACTATGAATCTGTGCCAATGGTCTTCACCTGGGGACTATTTGTCTTGTCTCCTCCAGGGGACATTTGGGAACATCTGAAAACATTTTTGGTTGACATAGCTTGGGAACACATTGAGGAAGTGAGCTACAGGCATACAGTGGGCAGATCTAGTCAAAGATGCTGCTAAATATTCTACAATAGGATGGCTCTTCATGAAAAGAAATTTACAGCTAAGGTACTGAGGTTCTACGGATTAGCAAACATGATCTAGAAGACCATGACTGCTAGCCATTGATGTTCACACCTAGTTTTTCAAATCTTTAAGTAGGTATTGTTATATATCTTGCTTTGACCAGTGTATTGTCTCTAGTAATGTCATGTGTCACTTCTAGGCAAGTTCTAGGCATGCCCCTGTGTTTCCTTCTTTCTTCTTTGGTCCTCTTGAAAATCTTAGCAATATCGAGTTGGCTTGCTCCCATGTAGCTGTGCCATCGTTTGAGGATAAATGAGAACACAGTCCTTTGAAGGACCCATGACATAAGCACACCCTGAGCCCCAAACACTCTCGGTAGCTTTAAGCTGAGAAGCTTTGGGATTGCTGATACATAGTTATCACAGACCCTCCTGCCTAATGAAGTGGCCTCCCCTGTGAAGTACCCATTTCTCTGACTCAGGAACTGGACTCAGGGCTTTCCAGTTTTTCATCTGTCCCTAAGCTGAATATAGGATGAAGCCATTGGGGCTAAAGCTATGCCCATATTAAAAGCCTGACCTCGTTGCTGAGCTAAACACTTGTAGAATTGAAAGATCCTGAGAAAATGTAACAGGTCTCAAAGACCCCGAAACTGGGAAAGAGATTTCATTATTAGTAGAAAGCCTTTACATAGCTAAATATAATAGCCTGAACATTTCTTGAATCTGTGTGCTTGCCCCTACTGTTCTTTGAATGCATGTATTTGCCAACTGCTATAGCTCACTGCCAAGAGTTTGTGAGTTAGNGGGATATGAGTCGTCCCCAGAGCTCTGGCTTTCCCCGAATAAAGCCTCATGTGATTTACAGCAAGCCTGGTCTTCTGTGAGTTCTTGGGGGATTCGCCAATATCCTGTGACTTGAGTGGAGGTCTCCCTATGAGGGTCCTTTCAGAATCACGTTATTTCATGTCATGGGAACCCTCCAAAAGAAATTGCACAGTATTTATTGCCATAACAACCAGGCAACTCAGCTTTCCCCAGTTAATATATACACTTGCTGGTCTCAGTATACCTCAACCAGTTCTGGTGAGGTCAGAATAATTACCATTACAATACCTAGGATCACATGAAACCTCAAATCCGGGGAAGTGTAAACAGCCCTGAGTCATAGTGTTCAACGTTATTCCCAGGGCTTCTCCAAGCTTAAGAAATCTAAACCTGTGGCTTTATAATTTGTAGACCTTCTTTCATATGTCAAATTAATCTACCTAGTGATGAATTGGAATTTCACTGCAGTAAATCTACTACAGATCAAATGGTGTGTGTGCCTTTATGGCAATCTGCCTGTGTTGGTTTAAATAGGAATGGCCCCATAACCTCATGTGTTTGAATGCTTGGTCTATAGGGAGTGGCACTATTAGGAGGTGTGCCCTTGGGGGAGTGGGTGTGGCCTAGGTGTGGAGTGGGTGTGGCCTGGGTGTGGAGTGGGTGTGGCCTAGGTGTGGAGTAGGTGTGGAGACAGGCTTTAATATCTCAGAAGCTCAAGCCAGGCCTAGTGTGGCATATAATCTCCTGCTGCCTGCAGATCAAGAGGCAGAACTCTCTGCTTTACAATTTGTAGACTTCCAACACCATGTGTCTGCCTGCATGCCACAATGATGATAATAAACTAAAGCTCTGAACTGTAAGCCAGATCCAATAGATTGCTTTCCTTTGGAAGAGTTACCATGGTCATGGTGTCTCTTCACAGCAATAAAACCCTAACTGAGAAAATAATCTATGTAGTTCCTCTTGTTTCAACTCATGTAAAATCTGGATACTCAAACATGATCTAGATTGAAGAACTGGAGCGAAGCACATAAGAAGGAATTTTTGGAACCCAGTGAGTGGTTACGTAAAGTCAGAGATATAGCAGGTCATTGCTGCTACTTCTCCATGGTGGAGGGGGGGGGGGGGGGGGGGGGGGGGGGGGGGGGGGGGACACCTCGTCCCAGAGCATCTCCATCCTTCAAATGCCAGGCTTCTCTCTCTGCACATCCCATAACTTTACCATGCTGTTCTTATGTTCAAAACGCCTTCCTTTCTGTTCTCATTCACTCAAACACAACAAATCCCTCTTTAAAATCAAGTTCACAGTTCCCTCCTGGGAAACCTTCCGAGGAGATGCTACCTTCTAAAGCTAGAATTTTCAATCTGGGCCATTAGTTACTGGAAGATGTATTCTTTTGAGGCAAATGTGTCACTACAGAAAAATGATGGAACTATTCAGGAAACTGAGTGTTGATTTCCTGAGCTAGACCCAGATTATAGAGGCACGTTGTAGCTGCTTGTATTCTAATGCTAATGGGATCCCCAAAACTCTTTACAGAAGAGGGTCTGCACATTGCTTCTGGGAACCTGCCCCTAGTTAATTCTGATTGATAAACAAAGATGCTAGCAGCCAATCGCTGAGGAGAAGAGAGAAATTTAGGGTACCTGGACTTGGGACCATGAGGAAGCAAGAGGAAGGGAGAGACTCCATGTCTTAAGAGCAGAGCATGCAGGACAGAGACAAGAGCTGCCAGGAGACAGAGAAGCAGGGAGAGAGCCCTGGGCTCTGGGCCAGGAAAATGTGGCCCAGGGGGCTGACTAATTGGAGTTAAGAGCAGCCAAGATAGAACATAGAAATTAGTAAGTAGTAACTCGGGGGTTATTGGTAGGAAGCAGATTCTAACAGCACGAAGGCTAGGCAGTCGTCCAGCTATTGTGCTGCATAGGGCATATTAAAATATAGAGGCTGTGTGTGTCTTTCAGGAACATAAATGGTCTAAGGTGGGTAGTAACCCTGCTCCAGGATTTATGAAAATGTTACTACTATAGCACATAACAAGGAAGAAGCCGTGACCTGATAGAACAAGTGAACATGGCAATATATAAGCATATGACAGTCTAAATTATACCTGTGCTCCTGAGATGGCTTTGTTAGTTATGGTACAAAATTAGAATACAAAATGGGAGATGCAGAGAAGACTAGGAAACAGGCACCCAAATTTCCAAAGTCATAAGCAAGAGCTGAGAGTGGATGCCATATAAATTTCCAAGGTAGGAAGGCAATCAGTAGTTCCTCCCAGCTACAATGCCTATGAACCTCAACAGCAAACACAGTGGCGTGATAATCCTAAGGATGCAAAGGTGGCACAGATACCTTGGCAGTAACCAAAATCTCTTTAATTGGATCTAAGGCCTGCTCAATAAGAGGGAAAACATCATTCCTGGTCCTGGAAACCCAGCCAAATTTCTGGGGCTGGTGAAGTCATGGATATTGGAGGAGAATTTACAGCCTCTACTTTACTAAACCAGCATAAGCCCTAACTGCTTTCTAACTGTTTATTCTTATACCCACAGAGAGATGGAGTCCCTACTCTTCATCAAGAAAACTCTTTGCAACAGATGGAAACCATTACAGAAAACCGCAACTAATCAAAATGTGGAAAGAATAGCTGACCATGGCTGACATATCTACATCCCAAGTCCTGCACCTAAGGCTTAGGAACTATCATAGAAGAAAAGGGCAGACAGTTTGTGAAAGCTGGAGGAAAAGGAAGTTTACTGGGATGCTGTGTCTCCTAGAAACATCAGAGAAACTACACCTATGATGTTTCATCAATATGGCTGCCTAAACAAGACCTGGACAAGGATGATACCAATAGGCATTCTAACATGGAAAGAAAACGAAGGAATGCTGAGAGGGAAAGAAACAGTCTTCCCCAGGGAAAAGGCCCCAAACTGGTTACCCAGTGCTAACCAATGTATGTTCTGAGATCACATACATACAAGTAGCATTATATGGATTAATAAGGTTGTATTTATATATTTAGGAATACACATGTAGATAGATGGATGATAGACAGACAGACAGACGGACAGACAGACAGATAGACAGATAGATTAAGAAATGTGGGCCATGAATTTGAAAGAAAACAAGGAGAAGAATATATTAGGAGGTACTAGAGGGATGAAAGAGAAGAAGGAAAATAATATAATTTTATATATATATATATATATATATATATATATATATATATATATATATATATGTGTGTGTGTGTGTGTGTGTGTGTGTGTGTGTGTGTGTGTGTGTGATATGATATATATGTATGTGCACACACGCACATATATGTATGTATGTGTGTGTATATATATATATATATATATATATATATATATATATATATATAGAGAGAGAGAGAGAGAGAGAGAGAGTTTTGTTTTTTGTTTGATGCATATTTTCTCTATTATGTAACTCTAACTGTACTGGAACATGATATGTAGTCCAGGCTGCTCCACAAACATCTACCTTCCTGTGTCTTGCAAGTGTTGAGATTAAAGGTATGCACCATTATAATTGAAAATATAATTTCAATTTTGAACAAATTAAAAACTCAAATAAAAACAGCGGAGAGCTGGGTGGTGGTAGTGCATGCCTTTAATCCCAGCACTTGAAATGCAGAGGCAAGTAGATTTCTGAGTTCGAGGCCAGCCTGGTCTACAAAGTGAGATCCCAGACAGCCAGGGCTATACAGAGAAACCCTGTCTCAAAAAAATAAATAAATAAAACAGCTGAGAGAGATCAGTGCCAGAGTTATCAGTACCATTAAAAGTTATTAAATGTTATTAGGCAGTGGCGGCACATGCCTTTAATCCTGGCAGTAGGGAGAAACTTGAATCTTTGAGTTCAAGGTCAGCCTGTTCTACAGAGTAAATTCCAGGATAGCCAGGGCTACACAGAGAAACCATACAAAAAAAAAAAAAAAAAAACCTAAAAACAAACAAACAAGAAACCTTATTCAATGTCTAGGAAACACCTCAGGAAAACAAGTCAAAATTTGGGGGATATTGCCCATACCTGATCTAACACTATGGCTATAAGAACTACCCCAACATGTAGTTGTTTCAAGCCACAACTTAAACTTTTCTATAAAATCTCTAGTTTGGACATGACTTGACAGGCATAGCTTGTCTGCTCTAGTCTGTTGGACATCATCTGGGGACTCTGCAGGCTAGGATTGGAGCCCTCAAAGGTTCCTGTGATGGTTAATCTCGACTCTCAGTTTGAGGAGACGCAGAATCACCTGAGTATCTAATCTAGGTATGCCAGTCGGATTATCTTAATTGGGTTAATGAGGCTGGAAAGATTCACTTACAGTGAGTGAGTCTATTCCCTGGGCTGGACTGTAAAATGATAAAAGAAAAGAGAAAGTGAGCAGAAGACACTTGTTCATCTCTCTCTATCTTGATTACAAAAGCAATGCTACCAACTGCCTCAAGCAGCCTCTATTGTGATTAACTATAACTGCAAACTGTGAGCTGAAACAAGCCCTTTCTCCTCTAAGTTACTTTTATTGGGGTATTTTATCACAGAAAGAAAAAAAAAATTAAGACAGCTCCCTTAACCTGTCTGCAGTGGCTGTGTGAAAGACTCGAATACCTGGGAGCTGAACTGAAAGCTCCACTTTCCCTATTGCTGCATGACCTTTCAAGCATAGAGACTCGGCCACTCATAGTGGCCGGGAATGTCATGGTCACAGTGTCTTTGGGTTAGGCTTAAGACATGCCTGTTCATTGACTGGATCATTGACCTAAGGTCTCCCAGGACTACTGTTAAAATGGTAATTAGGCTGTGCACTCATCTGGAGACTGAACTGGGACACCTTGCCCTGAGGTAGTTCAGCTTTTGCAAAGCTTATTCCCTAGTGCTACGAGGCTCAACTTCAGGCGAGGTGTCTATGGGCTGTCATTCATAGCTCCTGCCCATAGTCATAGAAACAGAATAGAGATCTCATGTCTTAGAAAAAAAGTGTTTACATCACATTAGAAGAGAAAACATGTTGGAATGGGACTCTGCTTCTGTTTGAGTTCTGGTCACAATTCATAGCATACTCACATGCAAAATTCATTTATTTCCTTTCTCCCAGTGATGGCTTTGCTTACTGATATGTGGTCCAAATTGGCCAAGTTGGAGAGAAACTCCTTTTGCAGTTTGGAATAAAACATTTTCTTTCTTTTTTTTAATTAGATATTTTCTTTATTTATATTTCAAATGTTATCCCCTTTTCTGGTTTTCCCTACGAAACCCCCCTGTCCTCCCCCCCCTTGCTCACCAACCCATCCACTCCTGCTTCCCTGTCCTGGCATTCCACTACAATGGGACATAGAACCTTCACAGGACCAAGGGCCTCTCCTTCCATTGATGTCCAACAAGGCCATCCTCTGCTACATATGTAGCTGGTCCCTACATATGACATATGGTCCCTCCATGTGTACTCTTTGGTTGGTGGTTTAGTCACTGGGAGCTCTAGGAATAGTGGTTGGTTCCTGGGAGAAAACATTTTCAAAACTAAGTCTTGTCATCTGAGCTGACGTGGGAGGAGGAAATGTGTTAGTGCTCTATAAGAGTTTGTTAAACATTCAATCCCAGCACTTGGGAGGCAGAGGCAGGTGTATTTCTGAGTTCGAGGCCAGCCTGGACTACAAAGTGAGTGCCAGGACAGCCAGGGCTATACAGAGAAACCCTGTCACGAAAAACCAAAAAAAAAAAAAAAAAAAAAAAAAAAAAAAAAAAAAAAAAAAAAAAAAAAAAAAAAAAAAAAAAAAGACTGTTAAACAAATGATATTCACTTTAACAACAGAGACCGAAAGCCCACTGTTGCTTTCTGCTTTAGCTGTGTGTTTCTGCTCCCAGAGAAGAGTATAAACTTCAAGAAAATAGAAATATTGGGTTGTTTTATCTTCTGTATTCTTTGAGTACTGCTAGTCCTGCGGGAGAGACTCAGATCTTTTGGACTGAAGACAGGAATTCTTTAATTCCCATGAGAACTCAGTGTGCAAATTGGTGTCAATCTTAGGAAAGGATGAATGGAAATTGTCTTTGTTTCTCAGCTCTACCATCTCAATAGCCCTTGGCATCAAGAAACAGGATGAGCTGGGCATGGAGGCGCCTGCTAATAATCCCAGCATCCGGAGAGGCTGAAGCAGGATGGTCTGGAATTCGAGACAAGCCTGCGTTATCTAGGTGAGTGTAAGCCAGCCTGGGCTATGCAGCATGCCACTGTCTTGAAGGAAAAGGAAGAGAAGAAGCACCAATAACAGCACATGATTTTATGAAGGCAGCTGGCTGTCCAAGAACATTTCTTTCTCTTTGGAATCTATCTCCACATGACGGAAAGGCAAGGAAAGATAAACATGCAGAGGCCTTTGGCTGTTCTCACAGACACATGCATAGGTCACCGGAAGGTCTGGTCTTGGAAAATGTCTCCAAGTGCCTCCCTCTCCCCACCTCACCCCCAGTGGAATGGGACCAAAGAGAAAGGAACAGTTAAAGGACAGCCTTGTCTCCTTGTTATATGGAAACCCCTTACAGGAGATGGTTTGGTTCTGCGTTCTCTTCTAAAATGTTGTAAAGCCCAGACTTACGCTGTGCAGAGGGCTCAGATGCAAACCTTCTCGACACAGCATCCGCTCTTCTCATTTGTGCCATTTTTAATTCTAATTCAATCTTCCAGAGAACCATTATGAAATACCCTCCTGTGTTTAACCACGGGTTCTCCTCCTCCCTTGGCTTAGAAGCAGACCATCTGTGATAAGGAAAGAAACTGAAATTTACTCAGGTGCGAGTGGAAATGACTGCAAATTGCTCAGGGCTTGATTCTCAAGCTTAAAGAGTATCTAAGGACCACCACGCAGATGCCTGGCCCGGTCCCAGGCCCTTGTGTGAGAACATGTACAACAAGGAGATCCAGAGTCTGCTTTCTTAAAAGCTGCACTACACAGTGGGAGGGAGGCTCTGCAGCATCCCAGAGCCAGCAGCCAGTCTGATGGCAGCGGCTTCCCACATTCACACAGTGAATCTTTCTCTCCCTTCTCTACCTGCCAAGTTTGTCTTCAAGAACAGAAACCAGAGGGCAGGACTCAATGATGGAGATCTTTCCTGTTTTATCATTTATGATGCTACTAAATATATCTGTTCACAATTCCCAGTTGGCCATAGACTCCCTTTGAGACTGGATTTTTCTTTTCTTTTGAAACCAAATTAAGCATTTACTTATCAATTCCAATTTCTCAAGCTCTGTTCCCCATGGAAATACTTCTGATTAAATCCAATTCCCAAGCAAAACTAAAACTTAGCATTAGGGATTGACATGATACCTGACAAGGACCCCACATCTGTTCGTTTCTTTGCTCCAGGATTTCAAGGCACCATTTTGCTTTTGCTATTAGTGACTTTTTCTGATTTATCTTACCTTCATGATAAGCTGGGCCCCAGAGCTTCAATTTGAGACAAGCCTGAGCTACCTAAGTGAACTCAAAGCCAGCCTGGGTTATATAATATAATCTGTTTTGAAGAACAAGGAAGAGAAAGAAAAAGAGAATTCAAATTTTCCAGAGAGAACCATCAGAAGCTAAGAACACTGGCTGTTTTTCCAGAGGACTAAGATTCCATTCTCAGTACCGATGTGGTGGCTCACAACCATCGGTAACTCAAGTTCCAGAGGATCCTATGCCTTCTTCTGGCCTCTGGGGTCACCAAACACACATGTGGCATGCAGACATATATACAGAGAAAACCTCCATAAACATAAAAGAAACAAAGTATTTTAAAAGAAGAATTTGGGGGCTGACTATACCTCCTACAACCTCTCCAACCACCAGCTGGTAATCAGAGTCATAGCTCCTTAAAGACCTGAGCACCTCTGACCTGTCTGTGGGACTGCTTCTAAGAGAGACGAGGGAAGGCTGGCATAAATGAGATGTTCCACAGGAGTTCCCTTTGTTCTATGGATGAAGACATGAGGCTTGGTTAGGGACCCACTCCCTTCACCACAGGTAGGATCAGGTGATCAACGAGAAAGGAAAACTAGGTTCAAGATTTTGTAGCTGCATTTCCAGTATATGGATGGTAGAGCCCTGATACCACCATTCTACAGGCTTACTGGATGCCCACCATTCTACAGGTAATGACACGGACTTACAGCATGCTATTTGATGACTATTATGCACCCTGTCTGTTGTCTTCTAATCCAAAACTCTTCAACTCTTCAGACCTCAGCAACAAGCAAGCTGACAGAAACAAAAATGGCTTGTTTGTTGCCATTTTGCTTTTTTTTTTTTTTTTTAATTTTCCTGGTTGCAACAAATGGGGAAAAAAACTTTCAATTTCTCTCTCTCTCTCTCTCTCTCTCTCTCTCTCTCTCTCTCTCTCTCTGTGTGTGTGTGTGTGTGTGTGTGTGTGTGTGTGTTGATGTGTGTATGCAGGTATGCGTGCACATGTGAGTGTTGTAGATCTGAACTCAGGTTCTCATGCTTGCAGGGCAGACATTTTACACTCTGAGCCATATCCCAGGCTCCATTTCCTGTTTCTTCAGTAAATCACATACTTGTGAAGGTCACAGGACTTCCTCAATTGCTTTCCATCTTTTGGTTGGTTGGTTGGTTGGTTGGTTGGTTGGTTGGTTGATTTGTTTGTTTGTTTGTTTGTTTGTTTGAGACAGGGTTTCTCTGTGTAGCCCTGTACTCACTCTGTAGACCAGGCTGGCCTTAAACTAGAAGGACCATGACAACTGGTCACGTAGCTTAGATACCCAGAGTTCTCCATGCTAATGAGGTATGGGCCCCGCATGTTTAGCCAATAAGTTTCCATTCCTGGGCTTTCCTTCCTGCAAAGGTATTTAATCTCTGGTTCATCCTGAGCAAGTCACGTGCATCCTTTTTCTGCTGCCATGCCTAAGTCTACCACAGAAGGCCTCTCCACACTCCTGTCATTCACTTTGAGATAAGTCGGATTCCCACTCCCTCCCCAGGGATCATCTCAAGCTTGAAGGCCTCCTGTTCTCAACTCTTCTCAGTTCCCAGTAGCATCTGGGTGCCCAGGAGCTTGAGAACTACAGCCACCATCCCAGCCCATGCCCCAAGAAACACAGGTTAGGACCCCTATCTTAGGTTGTGTTTCATTTTCCCTGAGTCAGCATACCACAGGCTTGGCACCCCAACAGGGAGAAAGGAACACAGGCTAGCATCCCTGCAGTTTTACCTCCCTAGGCAGA
This sequence comes from Mus minutoides, assembly GCA_902729485.2. Taxonomy (NCBI): domain Eukaryota; kingdom Metazoa; phylum Chordata; class Mammalia; order Rodentia; family Muridae; genus Mus; species Mus minutoides. Next base: position 29,004 of record LR752708.1, read on the forward strand.
GTTCTGACATCCCACGGGTGGGTGGAAACTGGGAACCACATCTGGAATCCAATGTGGGCTATTTTGAATCCTAGGGCAGATAGGGGAGGTATTAGCTGAGCTTTAAGTTGGGGAGGGAGGTGGAAGAATCTAATGCTAAGATGTCATCCATATAATGATATATAGTGAGTCCTTTATCTAAATAAGGTTTTAATGCAGTGGCCACAGCCTCCTAACAAATGGTTGGACTGTTAGCCATTCCCTGAGGGAGAACAGTCCATTCATATCATGAGGCTGGACAAGAGTTGTTAATTGGGGGAGAGGGGTACTGAGAATGCAAAGTTTATACAATCTTGAGGGTGGAGAAGGATGGGGAAAAAAAGCAGTCTTTTATGTCTATTGTTAATAGGAGGACATTGATGAGGATGACTGAAACACAGAGCAGCTCCCTTTGAGGAGAGTCCCAGACTCGTATAATTTTGTTAATTGCCCTCAAATCTTGTATTAGTCTCATCCCCCTGCCCTCTTCTTTATATCCAACACAGAGGTGTTCTGTGGACTGCAGAAGGGGTAGATGAATTGTAGTAGAAGCTGTTCTATCAGTTGTGTGAGGGCTTAAAGCTTCTCCCTTGATAGAGGCCACAGTGGAACCCAAATGGCTTTATTAGAGAGCCAATCAAGGCACGGAATATCAAATCGAATAGTGGCCCTTAGAACTGTAGGTGATTTGAGGGAGGGTTTTTAGGGTCTCCTTGGATATGACTTTCTTTATAGGTATTGTCATCTATTTTGATGTGATCTCTTTCTGATCGGGTGGTAAGCACTACTTCTAGGGCTTGTAAGATCTCTTTCTCTAGTAGATTGGTGACTACTTGAGCTATCAGAGGGCACATTAGGTCAGTCACTCCTTCAGGGTCCTCACACCTGTAGGCTTGTTTGGTGATAAATGCATGAGAGGAACTCCCTATGCCTAGGAGCTGAGGCCCAGAGATTAATTGCCAGCTGTGTGGGACCTCTGGTTGTCTCAAAATTGTCTTGTCTGCTCCAGTATCAATAAAGCATTTAAATGGCTTGTTATCTATTTAAATGGTTAATTTTGGGTGGGAGCCTTCTGAGATACTGGACATCCATAAGGCTTCTGTGGGAGTAGTTGTCTCTCTTACTGTCAGGGCTGAGAGCTGCCCCCTCTTAAGTTTAAAGGCTCCAGTGGCTTACTATCTTTGTCATATAGGGATATACAATCTTTTTACCAGTGGAAACCTTTGTGGTATCAGGGACACATTGTCTTAAGGGCATTAGGATCTTTTATGGGACGGGAGTTTTGTGGGCATTCATTCCTCCAATGTCCTGTCTCTCCACATTTAAAGCAGATTTCTTCTGTTTTTATTGCTTCCACTAATGCCTAAGCCACAGATGTAATCTGGTGTGACATGGTTCCTATATCCTGGGGTGTCATAATCCACATATCATAATGTTCCTCCTGGAGACCCTGGCAGGCTAGCCTGGGTCCAGAAGTTATACCTTCTCAGATGATGTTTATAAGAAGTAGATCTCTGGTTGTGGGGTTGAGAATTTCTCTCTCTAGGTTCATTCTAGTTCTGAGAGTAAAATCAGATAGGGGTTCCCCTGGCTTTTGACAGAACTCATTGGGAAGAAGCAGGGTCTTCTAAGCCTGAGGGCGGGTGAGCCTATCCCAAGCTTGGATTGAACAGAGGCAGACCTGTTCATCTTAACCTGCTGGCTGTGTCGCCTGCTGTTCTGCAGTGGAAAAGTCTTCCTGGCCAAAGAGTTCATTAAATCTCCATAGCGTGTCACCTTAGTCCTGATTTTGCTTGACTTGTTGTTGAAGGCATTCATCTTGAGTTAGGGTCTTTCACTGTAAAAATATCAGGCTGGGCCAGGAGGAGCGGCAAATATCTCTCCAATCTTGGGGCGTGTTTAGGTTGGCAATATGACAGTAGTGAGACTTACAGAACAGAGCAAATGGAAGTCTTAGCAATGCCAAATCCTACCATTGTGGAACCCACACTTTTCTCAGGTATGAGCCCTGACTCTCACTGAGCAGGCTGGTATAATGAGCTGCTGGCAGAATTTTCTTTTTTTTTTCATCCACACTGAATAGGATAGTTTGTGTGACGAGTAGTATGCATACCACACATTTGGTATGCTTAATGAATGCTATTAATAAAAGTGTGACTAACCGGCATTACTCCCGTTGGTTTCCCCTGGCTAGGAAGAAGTGCTGCATTACATAATTCACAGAATTGGGCAGTCAAAGTCTGTTTCCTTTTGAGAAAAATCATGCAAGGCAGGCTTGGCTTCATTGGCTTCACCAGGAATCCTGACTCAGGATTTGCGTACAAAATGGTTGCTCGTGAAAGGTAACATGTAATTTTTTCCCCCACTTCCTTATTACATTGTTTGCGTTCCTCCCAGTCTGAAGCCTCTTTAATCTGCAGGCTTTGGGTTCCACCTTGAAAGTTTTGACTCTTATTATTGATTCCAAAGTAAATACTGACTAAGGTGGTGGCAAAGTCAACATATTCTTTGAGAGGCAATTAATCTTAGTGTTGAGTGAAACCAGATGCCTGAAGTATACACCATGCAGTTGCAATTCTGTTGTACAATCGAGCTTACAAGAATCACTCTCTCCATATGCCATCTACCTCATACCAACTGCTGTGAAGAAGGATAGCATCGATTTCTATCCAGGACCAAGGAATACTTGACTATATAAATTAATAACTAGTCTCAAAATCACTATTGACCTCTGATCCACACATCAGACAGCAAGAAGAGATTCTGGCAGGTACATTGCTGATAAACTACAAATCTGTTGGTTAATCATTTGCCAAAAGGTAGCTGGTGATGCCTGATTTTTTTTTTTAAGTGAGCCCAATGTGGCTATGTGTCCTTGCACTGCTACAGAATATCAGAGGAAACAGATGCCTGACCAAACACATTCTAGAGAAAAAAGTTCTCTTGACTTAAAGGATGGGAAGGTGATTCTTCCTCTATCTCTCTCATCTAACAAAAGGATTCCATTCAGTGGAACCCATACCAGAAGGATATTTCAAGTATAGCTACAGCTTTGGAATCTTCTAGTAAGGCTGTTTCTATACCAAAAGGAGGCTGTAATATTTCTCTTATTTTTTTCATTACCTCAATGCCTGCAACAGTGTTCTGTACTTCATAAATATATTAAAGTGAGTAAAGCATTATCTCCACTGTGCTTCAACAGTACGTTGAAGTCATCTACTTGAACTCTTCCTAGATCCAGTCTTATGGTTTATTTAAAGCACCTATTTCCTGTTCGCTGCTGCATCTTTTAAACAATAGTTGGCCTTATTGTCTATCCATCACTTGGTATAGGACCCCAAAACTACAGGCTCAACTCTTGTTTTTGTCCTTTCCAAGAAAGTGAAGAAGCAGATAAGACAGGAAGATAACACTTTACTGGAGGAAATTCATACCTGATGTGCTAAAGAACCCGAGGCTGAGGAGTCCAGGCCTTAGGAGCAAGCCTACTGTTGTTATTTTTTTAAATCAACACAGTATGAAACTGCCTTCTAAATATTTACATCTGTATTCATAGGTTAGTGTAGCTCTCAGTCTTTATTAGAACACTATCTGTGCAGCTGGTCAAAGTGCGGAGAACCAGTGTCTGTGGAATGCTTAGTCATAATGGGACATCTGTACCATATCTTCTCCTTCCAAGGCTCAGGGAACAAGGTGAAAGGGGGGAATGGAAAGGACAAGTGTCAGGGAAGGCTGGGGTGAAAGAGTGTCCTCTGTACATGACAGGACCACTGCAATGATGAGCTGACAGATGCTGTGGTTGCCCGCACAAGATCTCCACAAGATCAAGCCAACCAGCACTCCAGTACTGATGAAGAGGAGGCACACAAGCTCCCCTCACCCAGCTGAGACGTTATTGACAGTTAATGGCTGCCTGCAGTGAGAAGGTAAGTTTGCTTTAGACATGGTGCCCTTGGTAGATGGCTCCTCACCCATTCATACATGGGCAGCACCAGTTGGATTCAATCAGTTGTTTTGTTTTGTGTGTTTTTCATTAAGAGAACAGGGAGTTGAGAGGGAACATGAAGGGCGTCTGGGAGAAGTTAAGGGAGAGAGGGGTGAATGCGATCCTAATTCTCAAAGAGCAAATAAAAATATATTCTTTTTGGAGAGTAAGATAATCATGCTTAGAAATATCTTGCCAATGAATTTGACAACCTTTAAATCTAAATACAAAAAAGGCATCATTGAGCTGAAGTAATCAAAATCGAAATGTTTCCATCAAAGGTAAATTGAGAGGCGAAGGGCTTTCAGTTGCAGGGTGAACCAAGAGTTGGACTCCGGCATTTATAGTGATTTGATGAAAGCCTTTATTAATATTTTCTGTGTTGGCTGAAGGAAAATGAGCAGCTGAGAGCACCCTAAATAAGAAAACACCAGTGACGCACTGCACATCTTTAATTAGTGCTAATGGTGCTATGTAATTAATTCAATTTGCCACCCCTTCTTCAGCAGAAACATTTCTTCCCTGCGGTTTCCACGAGATGCTGGAAACGAGTCCTGATCTTCCGCAAAGATGTTGCTTCTGTTCCTGACAGTGTCTGTGCCACGCAAATGCATAATCTGATAAGCTGGGGTTACACACAGTCGGTCCTTTCTGGGTTTGTTTGTCTGTCTTCTGCGTGTGCTTGTTTGTGTGTGCATGTGCATGCACTTAGAGACCGAGATCAATTTCAGATATCTTTCTCCATTGTGCTCCACCTTATTCATTTAGTTGGTGTATTTGTATGTGTGAATGTGTGTGGTGTGTATGCATGCGTGTATAACCTGTGTGTCTGTGTGTGTGTACATGCATGCACACGCGCATCCACTTGCAAATGCACATGTGCATCTGGAAGATATAAGGTGTCTTCATCACTTGCTCTTCATCTTATACATATGGAGGCAAAGTCTCTAACTTGAACTCAAAGGTTATTTTCATATTGTCTGGCTACCCAGATTGTCTGGGGATTGTCTATCTCTCCCTCCTGAGTGCTGGGATTATTGGAGGTCTGCTCCATACGTGGCATGACATTATATGAATGCTTTCTCATCAAACACTTTACCAATTGAGCCACCTCCCCAGCCCCTTCCCTTTGTGCATATGAGCACAGGTACCTATAAAAGCCAGAAAAGGATATTAGATCCCCTGGATCTATAGTGAGTTGTCTAATACTGGTGCTTGGAATCAAACTTTAGACCTTTACAAGAGCAGCAAGTGTTCTTAACCCCAATGCTAGACTTACAGAGACGCTCCCCAACAGTCAACTTCTTACCATGGGTACCAGAGATCTAAACTCAGATCCTTACACGTGCCTGACAGGTGCCATCTCCCCAGCCTCACCTTGCTAGTCTTTTAAAGGAGAGTTCCCAGATCGTTTGGAAGTTTGAAGTCATCCCCCCCACCCCCACCCCTTTTGGCCTAATTCAGCAGAATCCTCACACACTCCATTCCTAAGACCCATGGCTCTTCTGTTGTAACCCTGTCCCTGAAAGTTCAAGTCCAAATACAGAGACTGGGGACTGCTTGTTCCAGCCCTCCTCCTGCCTTCTATCTGACACCAGAGTGACCTCAACTTCAGCCTTATTTCCCTTCCGTGTAATTAGCACTTCATAAGAGATCTTGTTTCCTGCTACTAATTCCTTTTCGGTAAGTTACAAATGATCTCACCTCTGACTTCTGTCATATTTCAAGGTGAGTTATTAGCAAACTGTCAACCCTCATGCTCTGTAACTCGTGACATGGGATTGCCCTTTTTGATCAGGGACTTTAGCTAATACACAAAGACATGGGCAGTGACTATCTTTTGGGCATATTAGAGAAAATATCTTACATAGTTAGGAAGCAAAGTAAGGCATGTATTGTATTACATACACCACTAAGTGAAATAGAAGATGAAATTTTTGAAGGATGAGAAAGAAAATAACTACAAAGCAAGACAGAAGCCAACCTCTGCACAAGGCCAAGAGTCCAGATTCTGGACTAAAATTGGCTATAATCAATGCCACGTGGGGCAGATATACAGGGGTGTGTGCTGGGTTTCACAGCAGTATTCCTTGCTGATGGAAAATTGACCTTTGGAAGCATAGATGACAATCAGATCTGATATCACTGTTCTCTGGGAAAGCCATTTCTATTTCATAATCCAAGTGCAAAAAGCAAAAGCCGCTGTGCTAGGGTCAGAGCTGTCGCTCTCTACTCTTCTATAGGAATTAGAAGTTTCCCCCTGCCCAAGCAGACCCCTGCCTAACACACAGGCCACATGTTGGGTCTGCCATCCTCTGCCAAGTACTTTTAAGTGGCAAAAACATCCCATCGTCTTATGTAGCAGCCTTGCCTGTGTCCCCATGTGATTTCTTTCCTCGGCTTGCTCTTGCTCTCAGTATACAATTTGCATTTCATATTTTAGCTTGGTTTTCCTCTTCTTCTCCCCCCTGGAACTCTGATGAGGCAAATGGGAGACATTCATGGGAGGTTTTGCTTTGTTTTGTTTGCTTGCCCCAGTGCTAGGGAGTTGAACCCAGGGCCTCACTTAAGCTAAGCTCATTCCCCAATTTAGCAACAACCCTAGCTCCTTTTTGTGTCTTTTAACATCCTTTTTATGTTTTTCTTCACTATGTGTCCTACATTCTGTATAATTTCTCCAAATCTATATTTCACTTCACTCATTCTCTCACTAGCCATGCCTAATACAGTGCTGAGAGTGACTGTTGAGACCCTGGTTACAATCACCAAGGTTCCTCTTTATATTATTAGAAATATATCTTCTCTCTTATGTTTGTTTTTTTATTTCTCAAGCTCGCCTATTTGTTTGTTGGTTTGATTTTGATCTACAAGGTTTCTTTTTTAAAAAATAATTGTTGGATAATTTTAGGACTGAGGGCCTGTTATGTCTTTATTTTCCCCTTCCTTCTTTTTTACTCTGAAGAACCCGGTCTCCTTGGATGTTCAGTTGCTGATTCATTCCTGACAACTATGCTTTTTTCCTTAGGGAATAGTTTGGGAGAATTGTGTGAGATACAAGCTTCTGAGTTCCCAACAGTCCTACTGGTCAGGGACAACTTGAAATAAGTTTCTGGCTTAAGATCTTCTGGACTACTCAGGATTTATGATGTTAACTTCAGCCGAGGATGTACAAGTTGATTTATTTCCAGTATAGTGTCTCTGAGCCAGGAGTTTAGTGCCTCCTTGGCCTTTTCAGATCTCATCAGACTTCCTTTTGGGGGTACATAAATTTCTGGTTCATCATTAGACTTAAGGATGGAGCCTTGCAGGATCTCAACTTCATAGGTAGATGATCTACTTTAAACGTTAGACTTTTGCCTATTAGTACTCCATTATCATGCCAACTCTTAATGGTTTCAAGGTTTTCTTAAGCATGTGTGTGAGCTAGGAGTAGTTGTTTGGAACAAGGTGGCCAATCAGAGCCTCTAGCTTACTTCAGCAGTAGGAGTAGAAGTCTTATCCGGGAGGTAATCAAGGTCAGGTTACCCATCTCAGCAGTACCCAGTCTGTCTTTCTGTAAAATGGAGAGGTAACGGTACTGGAAGGACAGCTGTGAAAGAGCTAAGAGAGAATACAGCTCGATGCTCGCGCAGGAAGCACTCCGGAGCCCGCCAGGATCGCCAGAAGCACTCAAGAATCCACCCAGACCACCAGAGGCACTCTGGAGTCTACCCAGCAATCTGGGCCTGCTATCAACTCCCACCTGTCAGCTGCTCTTGCTTTGTGTGTCTATTTTAGAGTTTTTGTGTCCTAGTTAGGCTGTGAACCGTGGGGAGCGAGGGCTTACTAACTCCATAGCCCTCCTTGCTTGCTTGTGACTCCGCGAGTTAGGTATTCCCCAAGCATTGTGAATAAACACATGTGTTTCTACACTGTTGAGTGATTACCAAGGCTGGGGTGATATCCCAGTGGATAAAGCACTTGGCAGACAAGTGTGAGAACCAAAGTTTGGACACCCAGAACCCACATAAAAGCTGGGCAGGTATGGCAGCCTTTTGCACTTCCAGCACTTGGGAGAAGTAGAGGAGTCCAGGGCTAGACTAATAGACTAACTGGAACTGGTGATGGCCAGGTTGAGGCAGAGACCGGGCCTCGTTAATAAAATAGAGAGTAATTGAAAAAAACAATGTCAACTGCAGGCCTATATACATGTGCACATGTACCCCATACACATATGAACATGCATATATACATACACACATGCATGCAACATACACATAGGCATACACACCAAGAGAGAGAGAGAAAAAGAGAGAGAGAGCGAGAGCAAGAGAGAGAGAGAGAGAGAGAGAGAGAGATCACAAGCAGGATGTGGCTAATTCTTGGTAGGAGAAATCTTACTTGGTAATTCCCAATGTGATTGTTAACTTTCTGATGTAGCCTCCCCCAGCCTTGAAGCAGGCTGATTCAGACCTCCATGCCTCCTGGGGTGGAAGCCTTCCGACTTAGATGGCTCTGTCACCTACCTACCACTGCTCTTCCCCAAGACACTGCTACTTGCTGAGAGGCCCTTGAGATATTCCGGAGACAGCAACCAGCAGATTGGAGAGACAACATCCGGCAGATCGCCTACAGGCTGGCAACAGGCACCAAGAATGGATTGGTGGGGGATGGGCCACCCCCTTTACAAGCACAGACTCTTAGTAAACTTGGGTGCCTTGAACAGAAACAGGTCTTGGCCTCCATTATTTCTCTCACCGGTTCCTTCCATACAGCTCCAGCCTCCCACTCAGGAACCCAGTTAGTGTGGCCGCAGGCGGCTACAGTTGTTGTTTTAAACTTTTTATTGATTCTTTGTGAATTCGACATTATGCTCCCCAATTTTGTATCTGCCCTTTCAACCTTTCCTCCCCCAGAGAAAATAATAAATTAACTTTTAAAATCTCATCATGGAAGTGTACTGTATGTCAAATAGTATAACCCTTTGTCCACAGATTTTTGCTTACAACGGTTCATTGCAAAGAGTCATTGGCCTGGTTTGAGGTCTCTGGCTTCTGCTACACAATCAGTACTGGATCCTCACCAGGACCCCTCCCAAATCTCCTATTGTTGCCCTGTGTCATGAAGAGCCTGCAGCTTTGGATCTGCAAGACTGGCCCTTTCACATGCTCCAGCAGTTCATAGATGGGATAAATGTTGAGGTGGGCCACCTCAAAACCCTGACTCTGGGCCTGGAGAGGTAGCAGAGTCGGTCAGCTAGGCAGCTGGCTGGCAGGCAAGGTGCAGGGCTCACTCTCCTGCTCTCATGAGAGACTGTTAGGTTTTGTTTGTTTGTTTGTTTGTTTTTGTTTTGTTTTGTTTTTAAAATATTTTCCTTATTTATGTTTCAAACGTTATTTCCTTTCCTGGTATCCCCTCCAAAACCCCTCTATCCCATTTCCCCCTCCCCTTGCTCACCAAACCACCTACTCCTGCTTCTCTGTCCTGGCATTCCCCTACACTGGGGCATCAAGCCTTCTCAGGACAAAGGGCCTCCCTCCCATTGATGTCCAGCAAGGCCATCCTCAACTTCAAACCAGGCCAATGACTCTTTGCAATGAACCGTTGCAAGCAAAAATCTGTGGACAAAGGGTTATACTATTTGACATACAGTACACTTCCATGATGAGATTTTAAAAATTAATATGCAGCTGGAGCCATGGGTCCCTCCACGTGTACTCTTTGGTTGGTGGTTTAGTCCCTGGGAGCTCTGGAGGTACTGGTTGGTTCATATTGTTGTTCCTCCTATGGGGCTGCAAACTCCTTCAGCTCCTTCAGCTGCTTCAGTCCTTTCTCTAACTCCTCCATTGAGAACCTTGTGCTCAGTCCAATGGTTGGCTGAGAGCATACACCTCTGTATTTGTCAGGCACTCGCAGAGCCTCTCAGGAGACAGCTATATCAGGCTCCTGTCAGCAAGCACTTGCTGGCATCCACAGTAGTATCTGGGTTTGGTGACTGTATATGGGATGGACCCCCAGGTGAGACAGTCTCTGGATGGTCTTTCCTTCAGTTTCTGCTCCATACTTTGTCTTTGTATCTCTTTCCATGGGTATTTTGTTCCCTCTTTCTAAGAACCGAAGTTTCTATACTTTGGTCTTCCTTCTTGAGACTGTTAGTTTTGGGTGTCCACTTGACTTGCTGTAGAACCCCTTAAGAAGAGGGTCTCAGGGAGCAACTGAATAGAAATGCTTGGCCTGCAGGCAAGCATGCAGGGAATTTTCTTAAATGAGATCATTGAAATAGAAGATTCACCTCAAACATGGATGACATAATTTCCCCAGCTGAATCCTAGCTTAAGGAAGGGTAGAGAAAGCAAGCTGGGTATCTGAATGTGTGCATCTCTTATCTTTCTGCTCTTTATCGGAGATATGACTAGCTGCTTCAAGTCACTGTCACCCTGACTTCCTGCAATGACAAACTATAACCTAGAACCATGAGAAAAATAGACCTTTACCCCTCGGTGAACCTTTGTCAGAATATTTTATCACGACAACAGAAATGAAAACATAACACGAGTTTGGAAATCTGTCCAGGTGCAAAGATACTCACTGTTTACCTCTGTTTCCTTTTCTGTTAATAGGAATAAGAGGACTATCTGTGTGGTAGCCATGAATGTAAAATAAGAACAGGTCAATAAAGCTCTCAGTGCAATGGCCAGGGTGTGGGGGAGCTTGGTGACCTCCAGCTGCAGACACTGAGAATGTGGGGCAAAGAGACATCTGGTAAGAGAAGAATGTGGTGCCGTCCTTATTTCAGAAAATATGTGTGATGTGGTGTTTAGATGAAATCCAGGAACAGGCTTCGATGTGCCTTCCCGCTTAGCATTTAACTACCCAAATGTACACAGTTACACAAAGCGTCCCACATCCCACTGCTCTCTGCCTTTTGATTTACATAGAGAGGAATTGCTTATAAACATTTGTCACAAGTCACCAGAGCAAAAAGGGGGAGGGGGGAATGTGTCCTGCAGAACAGCAGGAAGGGAGTCAATCTCTGTGGCTGTGAATCCATCTGGGGAAATAAAATCCAAACAGCTCTTGAATACAGGTGGAAAACACAGGCTTGCTTTGAGCGTCAGCCTTCTATGAGCAGTCAGAAACACATAGACCTAGGTTTCAGGTGCTTTTTATTCACAATGAACTTAGCATAATTTCCGATGTTGCCTCTACTCCCCGTGGCTGCCTTACAGATTATATATCAGGTGTGTGGCACAGCTATGCTATGGATGTAAGCTTGACCCTCAAGTGTATATTTCAGGCCAGTGTTTCTTTCCCATGTGAAATAAAGAAGAGAGATGTTATAAAATGAGTACCAGTCCCCTCTGTGGAGGCTGGTGTGGGGGGAGGGGAGGGAGGGTTAGATAACTGGAAATAAACTGCAAAAAAAAAAAAAAAAACCAACCAAAAACATCTTTTGTTCCTATTGGAATAATGCCTCTACACTGTGTCAGCCAGCTTGGGGCGGCAATCCTAGCTGCCAGGATGCTGTCAGTCAGAGCTGAAAGGAGAAGAGGCATGTATGCCTTTATTTGCATAATTTTTAAAAGGCTAGCTTAAATTGGGGAATTATCATAGCCTAACCAAATGAGAACCAAGAGTTCTTAAAATTAATTGACAGGCCTTTGCACCAAACTGTCCATACGAATCACATAGTGAATTTTGAAAGTCTGATGGAATAGAAGATTCTGGTTGTTGTTTTGTTTCTTTTTAGTTGTTTTTTTTCCAGATTGTTGTAACGTGTTTTTGAAAACTGAGAACTGGTGCATGGGTCTAGCCTCTTGCTATTGTGGAGTTGCTCTGGACAGCACTTAGGATAAGGAAAATGGGTTCCCAACTGACAACAGAGATGTCACTGTCTCAGATTGCCAAATAGGTAAACCAAGGTCTAAATCATTCAAGGATTTCTTTGAGGTCTAGGTCTATCACTGCTCAATGAACAAAGTACAGTAGATGACTCTGAGGAAAGCCAAGACCCTAAGCTCCCCCCTTCCTCTTCAATAAACAAGCAATATCCTATCCATTCTCAGACCTGGGAAAGATAGCAGATGTCAAATAGGAACAGATGTCAAATAAAAACAAGAAAACAACAGCTTGTTGTCCCTGTCTGTGTCCCCTGAATTTCTGAGTCAATGACCTTTCCCCTTAAGGCTTCTTTGGCGGTGGTTTGGATGAGAATGGCCCCCATAGGCTTATATGCTTGAATACTTAGTCTCCGGGTTGGTGTGTTGGGGCCTTGGAGGAGGTACATCACCAAGGGCCAGCTTTGAGGTTTCAAAAAGGCCTTGCCATTCCCAGTGAGCCTCCTGCTTGTGGATCAAGATGTGAGCTCTCAGTTACTCTCTAGCACCATGCCAGCCTGCTGCCATCCGCCCTCTGGGATGGTTACGACTCTCATCTTCTGTAAGCCCCCAAATAAACTCTCTCTTTTATGGGTTTTATAAGGTTTTAAACCTTGACAATGGTTTCTTATCACATCAATAGAAAAGTAACTAAGAAAGCAATCATCTACTAAATGGCAGAAAACAGAATGGTCAAGCTCAGAATGGTTGAGTCAATTGTTTAAAGTGGGCTTTCCCCATCCAAAAGGTGTTTATCTTTCAGGCATAATGTACTAGTTTTCTACTCTTGTGAGTAAAATATCTGACAATAACAACTTAAGAGAATGATTTAACTCACAGTTTAAGGGGAATAGTCTTTCATGGTGAAGAAAGCATGGCCCCTTGCCCTCCATCAGAGAGCAGACATAGAGCTACCTCAAGCTCTCAAGCCTCACCCCTAAGTCTGACAGCTAGGTCTCACGCCTGGAATGATCCACTCAAAACAGTGTCAGAGTCTGGAATCAAGTATTCAAGTTCCAGTGGGGAACATTTCACACTCAAACTATAACGATTTTTCAAGTTCGAAAAACTCAATAGCTCTGAAGAATAGAAATCTCTGTCACAGAGTCAGAGGTCCAAATTCTCATCACCCATACATCTCTCTCCCCATTGCTATCTCACTTTTAATTCTTTCCCTTCTCCTCCCTCTTGCCTTTTCCCTTCCCTTCTCTTACCCCTCTTTTAGGAGCGGTGTATAGGGTCTTGCTAGGTAGCCCAGGGCTGGACAAACATGAATTATGATTGCTCTGCTTCACCCTTTCCTGTGTGAGTCAACATGCCTGACCTACCTCTTTAAAGGTATAGGAAAAGGCTCCTTCACGTTAGCTTCACCTTTCACAAAGCGTTTCAGTGAGGTGGGGCTCCTCAGGTAGGTGTCAGCTCTGTGTTTTTGAGTTGGATGTCTGCCCACCGTGTCACATTTTCGTCACCTCCTCCCTGCCCTCTCAGTCGCACTGACCCAAGCTCTGGTACAGTCTGAGGCATTGCTTCAATGCTGGTCTCCCACAATCCGACCGCTCACCTCATCCTACTTCATCTCTCTGAAGCTGGAACGGGTGAGGCTGGGTCTGGAATGTGTGACTGACAACTTGGGTTTTATGAAACAGAACTATGGAAAGACTCACATGGTATGGACAGACAGTAAGTAGGAGAGAAGCTGAGCCTGGGAGGTGCTGGAGGGTCCAATGTCAGGGTTTGCTGAAGCATTTTCTTGTTGCCAGGGAGTACACATCCCTTCAGTAGGGAACCTTGAGGTGTGTAGTCTGATGCCAACACAGAGTCAATTAAGGAAGAGCCTGCTTATCATGGAACCCAAAACACATCAGGAGGATTTATGTTGGCAAACCCAAGCTTGGAGGGAGTACTCAACACTAAGAAGCTCTTCACGGGGTCATATGTACTGGTGACAAGAGGACTGCTTGACTCCTGGGCCCGCAATCTCTAAGAACTATTGGAGAATGAGTGTATCCATATAGTTATACAATTAGACACAGAGACGGACACATTCTTGATGTGGACCATACTGAATTCAGCTCCCCTGCGTCCTTTCCTTGGCTGAGTTGGATTTTCAACATCTATGGGCCTGTGTTTTCTTACTTAAATACTATCTACTGTAGAGAGTAAATGTGCTTGCTATTTTTATTATTTTAATTTTTATTAGATATTTTCTTGATTTACATTTCCAAAAGTTTCCTATACCCTCCCCCTGCCCTACTCCCCTACCTACCCACTCCAACTTCTTGGCCCTGGCGTTCCCCTGTATTGGGGTATATAAAGTTTGCAAGACCAAGGGGCCTCTCTTCCCAGTGATGGCCAACTATGCCATCTTCTGCTATTTATACAACTAGAGACACAAGGTCTAGGGGTTCTGGTTAGTTTATATTGTTGATCCTCTTATAGGGTTGCAGACCTCTTCAGCTCCTGGGGTACTTTCTCTAGCTTCTCCATTGGGGACCCTGTGTTCCATCATATAGATGACTGTGAGCATCCATTTCTGTATTTGCCAGGCACTGGCATAGCCTCATTCGAGACAGCTATATCAGGATCCCTTCAGCAAACTCTTGCTGGCATATGCAATAGTGTCTGGATTTGGTGGCTGATTATGGGATGGATGCCCAGGTGGGGTAGTCTCTGGATAGTCCATCCTTTAGTCTTAGCTTTGTCTCTGTAACTCCTTTCATGGGTATTTTGTTCCCTATTCTAAGGAGGAATGAAGTATCCACACACTGGTCTTCCTTCTTGATTTTCTTGTGTTTTGCAAATTGTATCTTGAGTATTCTAAGATTCTGTGCTAATATCTGCTTATCAGTGAGTGCATATCTCTAGTGACTTCTTTTGTGACTGGGTTACCTCACTAAGGATGATATCCTCCAGATACATCCATTTGCCCAAGAATTTCATAAATTCATTGTTTTTAATAGCAGAGTAGGGGCTGGTGAGATGGCCTTGAAGTTCTTGTCATATAGATCTTTCACTTCCTTAGTTAGAGTCACACCAAGGTATTTTATATTATTTGTGACTATTGTGAAGGGTGTTGTTTCCCTAATTTCTTTCTCAGCCCATTTATCCTTTGTGTAGAGAAAGGCCATTAATTTGTTTGAGTTAATTTTATATCCAGCTACTTCACTGAAACTGTTTATCAGGTTTAGGAGTTCTCTGGTGGAATTTTTGGGGTCACTTATGTATATACTATCATATCATCTGCAAACAGTGATATTTTGACTTCTTCCTTTCCAATTTGTATCCCCTTGATCTCCATTTATTGTCGAATTGTTCTGTCTAGGACTTCAATTACTATATTGAATAGGTAGGGAGAAAGTGGGCAGCCTTGTCTAGTCCCTGACTATAGTGGGATTGCTTCGAGTTTCTCTCCATTTAGTTTGATGTTGGCTACTGGTTTGCTGTAGATTGCTTTTATTATATTTAGGTATGGGCCTTGAATTCCTGATCTTTCCAAGACTTTTATCATGAAAGGGTGTTGGATTTTGTCAAATGCTTTCTCAGTATCTAAGGAGATGATCATATGGTTTTTGTCTTTGAGTTTGTTTATATAGTGGATTACATTGATGGATTTCAGTATATTAAATCATCCCTAAATCCCTGAGATAAGCGTACTTGGTTGTGATGGATGATCTTTGTGTGGTTTAGGTATCAGAGTAATTGTGACTTCATAGAATGAATTGGGTAGAGTACCTTCTCTTTCTATTTTGTGGAATAGTTTGAGGAGAGTTGGAATTAGTTCTTCTTCCTTTTTTTTTTTTTTTTTTTTTTTTTTGGTTTTTCGAGACAGGGTTTCTCTGTATAGCCCTGGCTGTCCTGGAACTCACTTTGTAGACTAGGCTGGCCTCAAACTCAGAAATCCACCTGCCTCTGCCTCCCGAGTACTGGGATTAAAGGCGTGTGTCACCATGCCCGGCTGGAATTAGGTCTTCTTGAAGTTCTGATAGAACTCTGCACTAAACCCATCTGGTCCTTGGCTTTTTTTGGTTGGGAGACTATTGATGACTGCTTCTATTTCTTTAGGGGAAATGAGACTGTTTAGATTGTTAATCTGATCCTGGTTTAACTTTGGTACCTGGTATCTGTCTAGGAAGTTGTCCATTTCATCCAGGTTTTCTAGTTTTGTTGAGTATAGCCTTTTGTAGTAGGATCTGATGATGTTTTGGATTTCCTCAGGTTCTGTTTTTATGTCTCCTTTTTCATTTCTGGTTTTGTTAATTAGGCTACGGTCCCTGTGCCCTCTAGTTAGTCTGGCTAAGGGTTTATCTATCTTGTTGATTTTCTCAAAGAACCAGCTCCTGGTTTGGTTGATTCTTTGAATAGTTCTTTTTGTTTCCACTTGGTTGATTTCCGCCCTGAGTTTGATTATTTCCTGCCTTCTACTCCTCTTGGGTGAATTTGCTTCCTTTAGTTCTAGAGCTTCTAGGTGCGCTCTCAGGCTGCTAGTGTATGTTCTCTCTAGTTTCTTTTTGGAGGTACTCAGGGCTATGAGTTTTCCTCTTAGGTCTGCCTTCATTGTGTCCCATAAGTTTGGGTATGTTTTGGCTTCATTTTCATTAAACTCTAGAAAGTATTTAATTTCTTTCTTTATTTCATCCTTGACCAAGGAATCATTGAGTAGAATGCTGTTCAGTTTTTACGTGAATGTTGGCTTTCTATTATTTATGTTGTTATTGAAGGTCAGCTTTAGTCTGTGGTGATCTGATAGGATGCATGGGATAATTTCAATATTTTTGTATCTGTGGAGGCCTGTTTTGTGACCAATTATATGGTAAATTTTTGAGGAGGTACTATGTGGCACTGAGAAGAAGTTATATCCTTTTGTTTTAGGATAAAATGTTCTGTCAATATCTATTAAATCATTTGTTTCATAACTTCTGTTAGTGTCCATGTGTCTCTGTTTAGTTTCTGTTTCCAGGATCTGTCCATTGGTGAGAGTGGGGTGTTGAAGTCTCCCACTATTATTGTGTGAGGTTCAATGTGTGCTTTGAGCTTTACTAAAGTTTCTTTAATGAATGTGACTGCTCTTGCATTTGGAGCATAGATATTCAGAATTGAGAGTTCATCTTGGTAGATTTTACCTTTGATGAGTATGAAGTGCCCCTCCTTGTCTTTTTTGATAACTTTCTGTTGGAAGTCAATTTTATCCGATATTAGAATAGCTACTCCAGCTTGTTTCTTCAGACCATTTGCTTGGAAAATTGTTTTCCAGCCTTTCACTCTAAGGTAGTGTCTGTCTTTTTCCCTGAGGTGGATTTCCTGTAAGCAGCAAAATGTTGGGTCCTATTTATGTAGCCATTCTACTAGTCTATGTCTTTTTATTGGGGAATTGAGTCCATTGATGTTAAGAGAAATTAAAGAAAAGTAATTGTTGCTACCTGTTATTTTTGTTGTTAAAGATGGGATTTTGTTCTTGGGGCTGTCTTCTTTTAGGTTTGTTGAAGGATTACTTCCTTGCTTTTTCTAGGGTGTAGTTTCCATCCTTGTTTTGGTGTTTTCCCTTTATTATCCTTTAAAGGGTGGGATTTGTGGAAAGATATTGTGTGAATTTGGTTTTATCATAGAATACTTTGATTTCTCCATCTATGGTAATCGAGAGTTTTGCTGGGTATAGTAACCTGGGCTGGCATTTGTGTTCTCTTACTGTCTGTATAACATCTGTCCAGGATTTTCTGGCTTTCATAGTCTCTGGTGAGAAGTCTGCTGTAAATTCTAATAGGCCTGCCTTTATGTGTTACTTGACTTTTTCCCTTACTGCTTTTTAATATTCTATCTTTATTTAGTGCATTTGTTGTTCTGATTATTATGTGTCGGGAGGAATTTCTTTTCTGGTCCAGTCTATTTGGAGTTCTGTAGTCTTCTTATATGTTCATGGGCATCTATTTCTTTAGGTTTGGAAAGTTTTCATCTATAATTTTGTTGAAGATATTTGCTGGCCCTTTAAGTTGAAAATCTTCATTCTCATCTACTCCTATTATCCGTAGGTTTGTTCTTCTCATTGTGTCCTGGATTTCCTGGATGTTTTGAGTTAGGATTTTTTTTTGCATTTTGCATTTTCTTTGATTGTTGTGTTTATGTTCTCTATGGAATCTTCTGCACCTGAGATTCTCTCTTCCATCTCTTGTATTCTGTTGCTGATGCTCACATCTATGGTTCCTGATTTCTTTCCTAGTGTTTCTATCTCCAAAGTTGTCTCACTTTGGGTTTTCTTTATTGTTTCTACTTCCCTTTTTAGGTCCTGGATGGTTTTGTTCAATTCCATTACCTGTTTGGTTGTTTTTTCCTGTAGTTCTTTAAGGGATTTTTGTGTTTCCTGTTTAAGGACTTTTGCCACTTTAGCAGTGTTCTCCTGTATTTCTTTAAGTGAGTTATTAATGTCCTTCTTAATTTCCTCTACCAGCATCATGAGATATGATTTTAAGTCTGAGTCTTGCTTTTTGGGTGTGTTGGGGTATTCAGGACTGGCTGAGGTTGGAGTGCTGGGTTCTGATGATGGTAAGTGGTCTTGATTTCTGTTATTAAGATTCTTAAGTTTGCCTTTCGCCATCTGGTAATCTCTGGAGTTGGTTGTTATAGTTGTCTCTGGTTGGAGCTTGTTCTTCCTGTGATTCTGTTAGCCTCTGTCAGCAGTCCTGGGAGTCAACCTCTCTCCTGAGTCTCAGTGGTCAGAGCACTCTCTGCAGGCAAGCTCTCCTTTTGTAGGGAAGGTGCACAGAGATCTGGTGTTCAGACCTGCCTCTTGGCTAAAGATGAAGGCCCGATAAAGGGCCTGTCCCAGAAGATGTGTTGCTTCTGCAGCCTGCATGCTCACCTGCACAGAATGGTCTCTGAGGGACCCAGGACCCAAGTTGGCTGCCTCACGAGCTCTGGCAGGCAAAGCCCTCCCAGGTAGATACCTCTCCTCTGGCAAGGAAGGTGCCCGGATGTCTGGAGCCTGATACTGGGTCTGTCCCAGAAGCTGTGTCCCTTCTGCAGTCCGCACTCTCACCTACACAGACTGGTCTCTGAGGGACCTGGGACCCTAGATGGCTCCCTCAGGAGCCCCGGCAGGCAACATCCTCCTAGGAGGACACTTCTCCTCTGGCAGGGAAGGTGCTTGGATGTCTGGAGTCTGATACTGGGTCTGTCCCAGAAGCTGTCTCCCTTCTGCCTGTCCCAGAAGCTGTGTCGCTTCTGCAGTCAGCTCACTCACCCTTCACAGTCTGTGAGCTGTGCTGACTGGTCTCTGAGAGATCCCAGACCCAAGATGGTTCCCTCACCTGCTTCTGCAGGCAGAGCCCCTCACCCCCAAGCAGACACCTCTCCTCAGGCGGGAAAGGTACCCGGATGTCCGGAGCCTGAAATGGGGTCTGTCCCAGAAGCTGTGTCGCTTCTGCAGTCCGCACTCTCACCTGCGCAGACTCTGTGCTTGCTATTATTTTACACCAAAACTGTATTAAGTGCCCCGTGTGTGGATATAGAAATTCCAAGTATAGAATGTAAGGATAATTAATATTATTTATGATCTTAGAAAAATATTTCTGAGCCGAGCGTGGTGGCACGCCTTTAATCCCAGCACTCGGGAGGCAGAGGCAGGCGGATTTCTGAGTTCGAGGCCAGCCTGGTCTACAAAGTGAGCTCCAGGACAGCCAGGGCTATACAGAGAAACCCTGTCTCGAAAAACCAAAAAAAAAAAAAAAAAAAAGAAAAATATTTTCTGAAAGTCAATATATTGAATATAAGGAATATATTGAATGTAAGTTTCTAGTTATATTTCTAAGGAATTTTCAGTTTAAGAAAATTAACAGAGCAAATGTGCTATATGACATCAGCCTGATTATCTGAATATTTAATTAAGCAGAAGGTCAAATCTGAGCATCATGTAATTGCAAATGTAGTCTTATTCTAAATCAGTAAAAAATTGGAGTGGATACAAGGCACAAAATCAGAATCCCAGAGGCCTAGCAGCAGAGTCAGCCCAAGGCCCACTTGGCTACAGAATAAGTTCAAGGTTAGCTGGGTTAGCTCAGTGAAATCCTAAAAGGTCATAAGAAAACTTGATACTTGGTATAACCTAATTTAAAAATAAAATTTAACAGGGGCCCCACCTGTGGATAGATAAAAGACTTCCAGAGCCATGTGTTCTAGTCTCCTTTCTGTTGATACGATAAGTATCCACACACAAGCAAAAGCAACTTAGGAGGCTGTGGGGCTTACATGTCTAGGTTATAGGCCATCATTTAAAGAATGACATCATTTAAAGAATGACATCATTTAAAGAATGACATCATTTAAAGAAGTCAAGGCCGGGCGTGGTGGTGCACACCTTTAATCCCAGCACTGGGGAGGCAGAGGTAGGTGGATTTCTGAGTTTGAGGCCAGCCTGGTCTACAAAGTGAGTTCCAGGACAGCCAGGACTACACAGAGAAACCCTGTCTCGAAAAAACCAAAAAAAGAAAAAGAAGAAAGAAAGAAAGAAAGAAAGAAAGAAAGAAAGAAAGAAAGAGGAAAGAAGTCAAGGGAGGAATTTGAGACAGCTACCCACATTCCACCCAAGAGCAGAGAAAGAATAAATCATGCAAGAAAAGTACTCAGCTAGTTTTCTTGTAGAAAGCTACAAGCTTTCTACAGAGTCCAGGATCCCCACACTAAGTAGTGTTGCTGAAATTCCCTCCCAGAAAGGGAGCTAAGGGACATCAACTGCTCTCCTAAGGTTCCCAACAACAAACCAAGGCATAATTCCACCAAAGTTCACTCTGGGAACCAATGTGTTTATTGGGCTTCCTTACAAGATGTAGGTAAGGGGCTACTTAGAGGAATGTGAGTGCTCCTCCCTCTAACATACTAGACCTGGAAAGCCTTTACCCAGCAAAGAAAAGGACACTCCTTGTCCTTTTTCATCTAAATCTTCTGGCTCTTCCCAGTGACCACCTCCCACCCCCACGACCACATCAGTTTAGGTAATACTGCATCCAACTGGTTGGGAAAGGAGGCTGGATACTCAGGTGAAGGTTCTCACCACCTCCTTCCCATTGTCAACAAGCCCAGCCACGATGCTCTTTGGTAAGCAGATCCAGCTGGACTCCTGAAGATGGCCACAGTTTGGCTCAGGAGATAGCCCTGTGCAGTGCCAGGGCATGACTGCCTTCCACTTTCACACTGAGTCTTCCCATATCAACTAAGGCAGTTAAAACAATTAGCATGCTCACAGGCTAATCTGATCTAGACAGTCCCTTACTGTAACTTTTTTTAGTTGATTCTAGATTGTGGCAACTTGGCAAACTAACACCACAAATCATTATGTGAAAATCCCAGAACTGGTGGTGGATAACCTCTATCACCAAGAGTTATTGGTCAGGAAGGCACCCGAGTTCTCCAAAACAATACAGGCAATTCCCCCTGAAGTTGGCTTCCCAGAAGAAGTAGACCATAAGGCCCTGATTGCTGAAGATTTCAGGACATAGATAAATTCAAGCTGCAACTAGCTTGACTAGCTCTTCAATTGCCAGAAGGGGAAGGATTGTCATCACCACTCTGATTTAGCTGTGAACACTGTGTGCAGTAAACCTACTGACTGTGCAAGATGTGCCCACTGGTGCAGTAATGGCAGATCTGTCAAGGGGTGAGTACTTTTTAGTTGGCACTGAGACCTGTTCCAGAGGAAGAAATTTACATCTTATGTGGCAAACCTGACCCCAAATCCCATGGCTAAGAAGGTCATCTACTCAGGGGGCAAGTTGCAGCTGCTGCTTTGCTAAATGGATATTATGTACCCAGCAAATTGTCTTCTAAGTGATTCTGTTTGTCCCTGTGGGTTAGTGCTACTCTCAGCTTTAGTCAGAGAGATGGTACATCTACATTACCACACCCAAGTCTTGGATAGCATTGAGGGACAGGAGATCAACAAAAGTTAAGGTCTGGAGGATAGGAGAGAATGTTGTGGAATACTGACTTCCAGATATAATTTTGTAAATGTTTTTTTTTAATGCATGTAATTCATTTAACTTTATTTTTATATGCCATGGTGTGAGTGTGTCGGATGCCCTTCAGCTACACTTATAAACAGTTGTGAGCACTGGGAATCGAACCCTGATCCTCTGGAAGAGCAATCAGTGTCCTTAAATGCCGAGAGATCTCTCCAGTGTGACGTTGTAATCTTAAAGTCACAACCACTGGAGCTATCTGCTCAAAGTCTGCACAAGACTAGGCCCTCTGCAATCCTGTCATGGAGGAAGAAGTGACTCATGGGGTTGAGGATCTATACATAGGCAGTTGATTGCTGGAGAGGAAGAGACATTTCCTTTAGCACTGTGAGCTACTGGAGAGGTAGCCATGGTCCTGTAGACGGTGCACCTTGCTCCTATCCATCAGTCACAGAGAAACAAAAAGACATAAAAGTAGAAGACTCATTGGGAAGAGAAAGAGGATGAATAGAAGTTAATGGGATTTGAATATTATTTTTAAAAGTTCTGTACATGTATGAAAATGTCCTACAACACCAATTTTGCATAAATAGTATATGGTAACAAAACATTTTTTAAAAAGTAATAGAGGAATAGTTCAGTGGTGGATCACTTTTCTGGTGTGTATAAGACCCTAGGATTGGTACCTAGCACCATGGAGAGAAAGCATGACTGGGAAGGGAAGGGAAGGGAAGGGAAGGGAAGGGAAGGGAAGGGAAGGGAAGGGAAGGGAAGGGAAGGGAAGGGAAGGCAGAAGAGAGAAAGAGTTCCAACGAAATTCTGTCACAGGGCATCCTTTGTGTTTGGGGTCTTAGTGATTCACTGGTTGTTTTGTATGTCTCTTAAATCATGATTCATGAGATTCTAAAAAGTAACAATAAAAATAAATTATAACTACCAAATTTTAGAAATAAGAGCCAAATTTCATACATTTCATGAACAAAGAACATGTTTGTTAAAAAAAGGATGACATTATACAATTTGTGATATTTCTCCTTTACGACTCCAAAACACACTTTATGAACATGAGCTAATTAATCTTAAAAACTACCCCTATTATTATGATGATCTTTATTCCATATCGAGAGAATGGAAGATTGTGTGATTAAATTATATGTTTCATTGGGTTCCAAGGCTCTTGGTACTAGTGCTCAATTTTAACTAATCATTATAACATGTGGGTTAGAAAAAAAATTAGATAACCTTTTATGGCCAATTATTCACTTCAGAACAGTCTGGTCATAAAAAGAATTTTCCTCTCTTAATAAACTCCTGTTGTCATGGAAATGTTTCAGTTCCCTCTGTCCTCCAATTGGCTACTTCAGAACAGCCATAAACAAGCAGATTAGCTGTGGCCCAAAAAGAGTCTTTCACGATGGGTGTAAAGTTCCCAACAGACTCTATTACAGCTTGGCCAAAGTCTGTCTCTCAGGCTAAGGACCACAGGATGAAGAACACTACCTAGTCTGTGAGGCAACGGGTGCTTATCCCACCCTGCTTAACACTCTCCCCTTTCTAAGCTACACACAACAAATCCATTACTGTTCACTGTGCGGAAATCCTATTTTATCTTGACCAGCTAAAGAGCATGAAATTCTCTTTACCAGAAATGCCACAGTATCTCTTAGAATCTACTTTCCCCTAAAAATTTCAAAACAGTTGAGGTCTGCTGTCTGCTTTTCATTTGATGGATGTCCTTTGTCAACTAAGAGAGCCATTACTTCATCCAAGCTGGAAAACCTGCTCGATGTATGTATGTATGTATGTATGTATGTATGTATGTATGTATATATGTATGTATGTATGATTTTTATATTTACAAGGAAAAAATACTCTACTTAAATCACTTAATAGGAGAGCTCTGCATCACATTCCATAATGTGTTTAGGCATGTAGGTTCTAGATTATAAATTTGTAAAATTTTACTCTGGCATCGCCTGTTACTTATTTGTCTTACTGCTACAACACAATGTCTGACCGAAGCAATGAAAGTGTTATAGCGTATCCACCAGAGAAGACTGTCTGACACAGGCTTAAGTCAATAGAAAGTCCTCATTAGCTGGATGACCACATATCCTGGGTATCGAGGATCTAAGTATAACCCTGAACCTTACTCACCTTACTCAGGGTGAGTTTTTAAGTGTGTGTGTGTGTGTGTGTGTGTGTGTGTGTGTGTGTGTGCGCGCGCACATGCACACACCATATACCTGGTTGGCATACTTCAGTTAATAAAAACAATTAGCCAGAAGCGGAACTACCAAAGCCACAAAGCAAGGTTAGTAACTTTGCCACAATTCTAAACTTTGATGGATTAAGTCTTTGTTTATTTTTGGCATGTGGCTCTGTCCATATATTAAGTTTTATGGCCTGAATGGTATTTCCATCATGGAGTCAGTTGTGCTAAGGTCTGGGGGCCAGCTAAGGGCTAGGTAACTGTTACAGAGGGAGGCTTTATTTTGGCTCAGAGCTCTGAGATGCAACCTACTCTGGAGGGGAAGTAAGAGTGGTAGAAACTTGAGAGAGCCCTAACATTGCTTCTGCAGTCAAGAAGCAAAGAGGGATGAACAGAGAAAGGGATGAAAGAGGAAGAAGCAGAGAGGTATTCAATGTTCCCCGTTGCCTTCAGTGAGGGAGTCAGACCAGGAAAAGTCCCACGCACACTTAGGGCGGCTTTCCCATCTCAGCCTGATCTAAATAACCCCTCACATAACCCCTCACATGCCTGCCCAGAGGTTTGTTTACTTAGTGAGTTTAAATATCAAGTTGATGATCAAAATTAGCCTTTATGCACATAAACCAGAAATTCCAACACTCAGGAGGTGGATATAGGAAGTTGTAAGTATTTGGACCAAATAATAATAATAAGAAGAAGAATAAGAAGAATAATAGCAACAAATAATAATAATAACAATAACAATAATAATAATTTAAAAAATATGTTATGTGGAATTCCTAGTGTTTCTATATGAGTTTAAAACTCCCTAAAACATCTTGGTTTGGACATCACAAACTAGAGGCCTTCTACTTCCTGCATACAAGGGCTTTTATCTGCCCTCTCAGCAACTCATTTTTATTTTCCTCCGTGACTATATCTTCCAACACTCAGATCTTCACAGCCTAGATATTTCAAACCCCAGCTTCATCCTGTCCAAGAACCACTTCTACTAACTCAGTCTTCCTGAATTTCTTCTCTCAAGAATAACAATCACAGCTGGGCGTGGTGGCGCACACCTTTAATCCCAGCACTCAGGAGGCAGAGGCAGGCAGATTTCTGAGTTCGAGGCCAGCCTGGTCTACAGAGTGAGTTCCAGGACAGCCAGGGCTATACAGAGAAACCCTGTCTTGACACCCACTGAACTGTCTTTTACAATTCCTTGTCCTGCCCTCTAATACCAATTGAACCCTCTTCTTGTGTACCTGACTCTGAGATTTCTTCTCAAAGGTATCTCTGCTTCCCTGTTTCTGCATCACTCTCTTAGGTCAAGTCTTTATCTGGTTTATTCTAATAACTTGGTTTTGGGGGCAGGCAAGCATAGGGATAGCTTAGTAAGCAGACCCCTGCTTGGCCTGAGCTACATGTACATTACCTTTCCTGAGCAATGAAATTAGCAACCTAGTATATGCCACCTGCACTAAACTGCACACACACACACACACACACACACACACACACACAGACAGACAGACAGACACACACACACACAGATGCATGCAAGCAAGCACATGTACATACAAGTGAACACACAAACAGAGAGAAAGAGAGAGAAAGACACAGAGACAGAGACAGAGAGAGGGAGAGAGAACCTTCTCTAAATAAAATCAATCTGGTCACTCTGGCCTATAGCTCCCAGGAAACCTTAGTAATCCCCCTATGTAGCCAAGCACACCCCAGAACATAGCCAGGAGCTAGGAGCAGTGGTCTTGTCCTAGTGTATGTTCTGTTGCTGTGATAACCTTTGACCAAAACCACCTTGGGGAAAACATTCCATCTTACATTTCTAAGGTTGAAATCTAACATAGGGAAGTCAGGATAGGAGCTCAAGGAAGGAACCCGGAGACAGAGAGCATAGAGGAGTGCTGGTTACTGACATGTCCAAAAGAGGATCTGATTGATAAAGGCAATTCTTCAGTTGTGATCCCCTCTTCCCAGGTATGCCAAGTTAACAACAAAGATTAGTCAAGTTGACAACCACGTCACCCTCTACTGGTTTTGGATGCATGTGCAGTTAGGCAAGCTGTCTTCTACATGAATATGTAGGGGAAACTCCTATTTATAACCTTATGCCTATGCATGATTGGGCGTGCATACCATATTAAAATAAGATGCTTCTTCAGAAAGGATATGTGTGGTGGACACAGGCTTGCATTACCTAAAGCCCATCAATAAAAACAGAAAGCCATCCACATAACACTTGTATCAACTATCTCCTCCTTCTCATTGACCAACAAACGTCCCGAGCAGTCACCAGACACTTCTGAAAGGTCCTCTGCGCCTTTGCACATTCAGATTGCTTCTGAATAACGTCCCTTGCTGCTTTACTGTTTGCACGCATTTCAGTTCTTTGAACAAGAAGCCAGCAACCTGGAAACACCAACGAGACTGCACTCACCTATAACAGCCTCACTGTCTCCACTGTTGCTGCTTCGATTAACTTTACTTTTCTTGTTGTTATATCAAAACACTTCACAGCAACGACGTGAGGGAGGGAAGGTTTGCTTCGGATTGTAGATTCAGAGAGATTTTAGTTCAATACGCAGTAGGCAGGAAGAATGGCACTGTCCATGATGACTGGACTACATGGCAGGGTCTTTTCTTATTGTGGGAGTGCAGGAAGTGGAGAGAGAAGAAGAGGTGAATGTAGTCCTCACTTGACCTTATTCAAAAGACTGAGAAGCAATGATTCTTCTTCAAAGGTCCATCTCCAGCGACCCACTTTACCCAGCCAGTCCTCACCTCTTGTGTTAGTCAGAGATTTCTAAAGGCACAGAACTGATAGAATGAATATATATATATATATATATATATATATATATATATATATATATATATATATATATATATATATCAAGAGGGGATTTATAAGAGTGGCTTACAAGAGTGGTTAGTCCAACAATGGCTGTCTCCTGATGTCAAGGCCAAGAATCAGTCTGAGACCGGATCTCAGCAGTCCCAATCTGGTGCTGAGCTCCCGGAGGATTCCTAGGGAGCTGTTGGTCATCAGTCTATGTTGGAATCCCAAAGAAGTAAGTTCTTACACCAGCAAAGGCCATTCAGCAGCGGCAGGGTGAACTTCCCAATGAGGGAAGGCAAGCAGGCAAAAAGTAAAACTTTCCTTCTACCACCAGAAGGTGTGGCCCAGATTTAGGATGGGTCTCCCACCTCTAATGATCCAATCAAGAAATTTCCTCACAGTTATACCCAGCTACTTGGGTTTTGATTGATCCAGATGTGATGACGTTGACAACCACGGTTAACTGTCTCAGGTCCACACAACTATATTATTTTACATCATGCCTCATTTCCAAACCAGATGAAAACAATAAGCAGGTCACAATCGTGCCTAACGTGATATAACTATCCCATGTCAAGCTGAAAAGGCTTTATATATTTTAGAACAGGTGGCAGTGTCTCTTGAGGATCACTTAGTCTTTGAGTGTCTCATAACCAAAATATGATATGATCTCAATCTATAGTACAGGGCACGGTAGAGAAATAGAGGAAAGCATAACTATCTGCTTAATGTGTGTGTATATCCACATTCTTAACAAAATAGTAGAGAAGCACATATGCCTGTTATAACCTCGGTTTCTGCCACTAGTCACAAGGCCTTAGCTAGGATTTATAATTACCTTCCTCTATGACCCATTCTGTATTTCCCACATTCTCAGCAATCGTCTAAGCAGGTTTTAGTTTGATTCCTAGAGGAGTGACTAATACCTTCTTTCTTGAAGGATCTGAGCCCTTTGCCATCCTGCCTGAACTGGATTTCTGTAGTTTCTCATTGACTTTAATCATAAGACACCATAGCATTATAGGATCTCTTAGAGTCCAGGCACAACTTTCCTTACCTCCATTGTGGCAGTCCAACTCCTCCTGGTAGTCTAGATCACACATGCACATACACACATCAACACAGTTATTTTTTTCCTTATTCTGTTGTTTTAAGGCAGCTGTTCTTATCCTTTCTAAAGCTGACCCTTTAATACAGTCTTCATGTCGTGGGGACCCCCAACCATAAAGTTACTTTCGTTATTTACTTCATAACTGTAATTTTGCTAGTGTTATGAATCATGATGTAAATATCCGTTTTTGTGATGGTCTTAGGAGACCCTGTGAAGAATCATTTGACCCCCCAAAGGGGTTGCCACCCATTGGTTGAAAATACCTGATTTAAGGGGCTCTGAAGCCTAATGTGGCCAGAGGGAAGTCTAAGCTTCCAGTTAGTTCAAGGGAATGTTTCTTTTGTCCCTCTGTCTGGAACCAAAACTTTTAGGTCAGCAGAACTTAAGATCTTGGGAACAGGAACCAAAAATTTTCCTTGTGAGTCACTAGGGGAGATAATGAGTGGAACCATTCCTATTTCTACCCCTTGATTTCTGGACCTGTGAATTCTTCCTATGGCAGAAACTACACCGATTCAAAGTACATATTTCCTTCTGGAGCCCCCTGCCCCAGCCCCCTCCCCACACAGGCTACTGCCACCTAACTAGTGATGTAACTGTGTCTTCAAAAGCCCATCCCACCATTCCATCAAGCCAGCTGTTTCAGAATTGGGGACAACATGGAAGGGCTGTGGATCATGAGCCCACCGTCTCACTTTTCTAACTGTGAACTGAGTTCCTTGGTCAAAAGCAATGCTGTGTGTTATATCATGACAGTGGATAAGGCATTCTGTGCACAGATGGTAATGTTGGCAGAAGCATTATATGTAGGAAAGGCAACTCTATCACCAGAGTACACATCTAATCCAGAAGAACAAAGTGTTGCCCTTTCTATAAAAGATATAGTCTAGTATTGTCAACCTGTCCTTAAGTTACTGGCGGGTTATATGAATCTCTTGGAGTGTGTCAGACTCAAACGACATTATGGCATTGGGCTACTTTCTATTGTCATGACTAGATAACTGAGAAAAGCAAGTTAAAAGGAGAAAAGCTTTCCTTGGGCTCAGAGATTTTATCCTTGGCAAGCTGTCTTTGCTGTTTAGAGGCAGAGTATCATCATGGGGACAAAGAAAGAGAGAGGCAAGGACTTGAGTCTTAACACCACTTTCCATGTGTCTGCTGCCAATGACCTAACTCCTTTTCATGAGGCTCCATTCTACACGGCTCTCCTGTCTCAATAGTGCCAAGGCTGTGGAGTCAATCCTCAATGCTTTGCCTAAAGGCAGCATTTAAAATACTACCTGAGGACCCAGAAATACCACTCCTGGGCATATACCCAGATGCTCCAACATGTAATAAGGACACATGCTCCATTATGTTCATAGCAGCCATATTTATAATAGCCAGAAGCTGGAAACAACCCAGATGTCCCTCAACAGAGGAATGGATACAGAAAATGTGGTACATTTACACAATGGAGTACTACTCAGCTACTAAAAACAATGAATTTATGAAATTCTTAGGCAAATGGATGGAACTAGAAAATGTCATCAGGTCACTCAGTCACAAAGGAACAAATGTAGTATGTACTCACTGATAAGTGGATATTAGCCCAAAAGTTCGGAATACCCAGGATTCAATTCACAGACCATATGAAGCCTGAGAAGAAGGAAGACAAAAATGTGGATGCTTCAGTGCTTCTTAGAAGGGTGAACAAAATACTCACAGAAGGAAATATGGTGACAAAGTGTGGAGACTTTAGAAGGAAGGAAAGATGGAAGGAAAGGCTATCCGGAGACTGCCCCACCTGGGGATCCATCCTATACACCACCAAACCCGGATGTTATTGTGAATGCCAGGAAGTGCTTGCTGATGGAAGCCTGATATGGCTGTCTCCTGAGAGGCTCTACCAGAGCCTGACAAATACAAAGGAGGAAGCTCACAGCTTGGGGGTCCCTGATGGAGGAGTTGGAGAAGGGACTGAAGGAGCTGAGGGTGTTTGCAGCCCCATGGAGGGAGCAACAGTGTCAACAGGCAAGAGCCCCCCCCCAACCCCCCCCCCAGCTCCCAGGTATGGGACCACCAACCAAAGAATACACATGGAGCGACCCATGGCTCTGTCCACATATGTGGCAGAGGATGGCCTTGTTGGACATCAGTGGGAGGAGAGGTCCTTGGGCCCAAGAGTGTTCGACGCCCCAGTGTAGGGAATGCCAGAGCAGGAAGACAGGAGTGGGTGTGTGGGGGAGCACCTTCATAGAGGCAGAGGGAGGAGGGTTGGGATAGGAGGTTTCTTTAGGGGAGACCTGAAAAGGGGATAACATTTGAAATGTAAATAAAGAAAATATCTAGCCAGGCATGGTGGCACACGCCTTTATTCCCAGCACTCAGGGGGCAAAGGCAGAGGCAGGCAGATTTCTGAGTTCAAGGCCAGCCTGGTCTACAAAGTGAGTTCCAGGACAGCCAGAGCTATACAGAGAAACCCTGTCTCGAAAAACCGAAAAACATGGGGCTGGTGAGATGGCTCAGTGGGTAAGAGCACCCGACTGCTCTTCCGAAGGTGATAAGTTCAAATCCCAGCATCCACATGGTGGCTCACAACCATCCGTAACGAGATCTGGCTCCCTCTTCTGGAGCGTCTGAAGACAGCTACAGTGTACTTACATATAATAAACAAAATAAATCTTTAAAAAAAAAAAAAAAAANACTCGATGTGTGTAGAAAAGAGCTGCTTTGTGGTACTTAAAGCCTTGTTATAAATATCAAATAAAAGGGATGAATTTTTAATGCCTGGCAGTACCCGCACAGAGTAAGCAGAACTACAAAACACAGCAGATTTCTGATTTGTTAAAGGGCCTGAGGCTGCGTGACTGTGGGAAATTTCCATTGTCATGACTGTAAAGGTCTGTTTGTTCCATACTAATTGGAGGTGAGGCCTCTCCCAGCAGATCCAGGGGACCCTGTGGTGTAAGTGGCTATTTGCCAGCAGGGTTGCTGAGAATTGCCTATCACAAGGCCACTTCCCCTGGCTCAGTTTCAACTGTAGGAAGCAGAAGATTCTCCCAGCTCTGGGCAAAGAAGTTTGGTTTTAGGAGAGAAGAAAAAAAAAAAAAAAAAGGAAAAATGACTTCTGTAAAGACAGGTGTCAGCAGCTGCTGGCCTTACAAGTCTGTGCTGGAATGTGCTGGAATGTGTAGGAAGTTTGCAGAGAAGCCCTGCAAACTGAGCCACCCACAGCCTTTCTTGGATATGCTAAGACTGGAAGTTGCTGGCCTCTGTGTGTGTGTGTGTGTGTGTGTGTGTGTGTGTGTGTGTGTGTGTGTGTGTATACAAAGCTGGCTGGAAACATCTCTGTGAATCCTAAAGTGCTTCCAAGGTCATTAGCTCCTTCTGGTAAGCAACATCCACTCACTCATTCCACTCTGGTCTCCATTACAGCCACTCAAGGGAGTTCCGGTGAGGGAGGCCACACCAGGGAACCAGGGCAGGGTTGCTTGGTAGGAAACAAAATGCCAGCCAGCCAGTAGTGATGGTTTTATTCTATCTTTCCAGTCCAGATTTTACATCTGACATAGGTCACACAGCAGAAAGCAGTGAATGTTAGAGAGAGTAGAAAGCACTCACAAAAACACAGTTGCTCCAGGAACTACATGAGGGCTGGATGTGCCCACCTGCTTCCTCAGGACGCTATTTTATTATATGTCTTATAGCATCATGTCACTCAAAATTTAGTTAGTGTAATGGAAATACCCAGAAGCCAGTTATCATATAATCTCCCATATTAATTAAATTAATGATACTGATACAGAAAAATCTTTTTTTTTTTTTTTTTTTTGGTTTTTTGGGACAGGGTTTCTCTGTATAGGCCTGGCTGTCCTGGAACTCACTCTGTAGACCAGGCTGGCTTCGAACTCAGAAATCCACCTGCCTCTGCCTCCCAAGTGCTGGGATTAAAGGCATGTGCCACCACTGCCCAGCTCAGAAAAATCTTAAAAGTGCTAATGGATGCTTACATTCACCACCACACAGTGGGGTGGGGGTGGGGCGCAAACATCTCGGATCTCACACATTTTGTTTGGAATTCTGGAGATTAGATATCTTTGCTCATGGTCTTGTTTGTGTAAATCTCAGTGTGAGGTGGCTTCCTCTTACTTATGTGGTCTCCCCTTTCCTCAGCAGATCTTTCCCCTCTTCCTGTCACCTAGTCCGGTGGATGGGGCTATCAGCTATTCCAGGGTGCCTTCTCCATATCTCACGCATAGGGGTGGACCAGTAACTCAGGCTAGGATTTCCATATGATAGACTAGTTTGCAAAGGACCGGTTCTTTCTAACTCCCTTCAACTTTACTGAAGTCTAATGAACAGAAGCTCTATCAAGAGGACAAGAGACCTTAGGTTACTTACTCTGTGAAAGTCCTAACCTTCAGAAGAAGCCAGGCTGAAACACGCTGCCAAGAGACAGAGACCTGACCACCTGTACTTCTAGACCAAGGTAAGTCTTCTCGTTGGCATACAAATAGTGTCCCAGTGTGAGCATGGCTCTGCATGTTAATTTGTTTCCTTAACCTATCCTCTGCATCAGTTTAGAGAGAATCTTTCTTCATTTTTATAGTTACGTGATGTCGCAGGATTTTCCCTGTCCAATTACATTAGTACAGAGGAAGTCTGTGATTGGACAGGGAAAAGGGAGGAGGGAGCTAAGAATTGCAGAGAGAGAGAGAGAGAGAGAGAGAGTCAGTCTCAGGGTAGGAGGAGAAGTAGATAGCTGCATTTACCTGCGTGGCATTTACCAGCCACAAGTAGTTGTGATATCATAAGGTTAAATTAATTGGAATAAAGCTTTTATCATTATCAATTGGCTCTGAAATTATTGAATTGGCATCTTGTAAATTGTGATATTATTGATACGTAAATCTGATTGGTTAATTAAGCTTTAAGAATCTTCATTTTACCATGTTACTGAGTATTGTAACCTGCAACTGAGGGGTTGGTGGTTCCATCTAGTTCTAGAATGTGAGATCCACTGACTTCATGGGTTTATGGCTGAGGAAGAAGTAGCAGCACCAGGGACAAGCTGGGTACACAGTGATTGGGCGCAGCGGGGTCTAGCTGCAGAGAGTTGGCGGAGGTGGCAAGAGCGTGGGAGCTTGGTCCAACACCATGGAGAGTTGGCAGGTTCCATTTTTTAATATTTCCAGCAACAATGTGGTGCTCCACTGGACAGATATACCAATGATAGTTTCTGCAGCATGTCTATTGATGGCCATGTGGGATGGATTCCAATCTTTTCCATGTTTGAAATGCATGTCTCACTTCCTATTTTGCAGTGCAGATAGTCTCAGAAGTGGATTTCTTTTTTTTTTTTTTTTTTGTTTTTTGAGACAGGGTTTTTCTGTGTAGCCCTGGCTGTCCTGGAACTCACTTTGTAGACCAGGCTGGCCTCGAACTCAGAAATCCGCCTGCCTCTGCCTCCCAAGTGCTGGGATTAAAGGCATGCGCCACCACGCCCGGCTCAGAAGTGGATTTCTAAACTAAGTACACAGCACAGTGATCTGCTAGACACGGGATCTCCACAGGGAGCAGTGTGTCAAAGCCTTGGCTTCCTGTCTTCCAGCAGCTTCTCTGGTTGTCTTAGTCACTGTTCTATTCCTGAGAAGAAGAGACACATCACCAAGGCAAATCTGACAAGAGAAAGAGAAAGCATTTACCTGGGGGCTTGCTTACAGTTTCAGAGGTCAGTCCATTGTCATTATGGTAAGGAATTTGGTAACAAGCAAGAGAAGTGGCTGAGAGAGCTACATCCTGACCTGAAAGCAGAGAGAGAGAGAGAGAGAGAGAGAGAGAGAGAGAGAGAGAGAGAATGAGCACCTGGCCTCAAGCCCCACCCACAGTGACACACTTCCTCTAACAATCCACACCTCATGATACTTTCAAGGAGTGTATCATCCCTGGTGACTAAACATCTGAATATATGAGCCTATGGAGACAATTCTATTCAGCCACCGCAGTAGTCAATTCTTGGCTCATTTTCTCTCCTGTGTTTTAATCCTGCTCTCCTTCAGAAGGTGAAGAAACTGTCCACTGCTGTCTGCAGTGCTCCCTGGACAGGACTGAGGGCCATCTTGACATCACCACCACAATAAAAGAAAAGTCCATAGGACCAGAAAACCTCCCACCTGCAAAGGAGCAATGGTGGGCTGCAGGCAGGGAGCTCACAAGGGTTGCATTTGAGGCTGGAGAGGGGGAAACTCACTGAGAAAAACAGGACTCTTGTCTCCCACTATTAGATGAAGGGTTGTTTTGGTTTGTCCCAATGGCTGCAAAACCTCTGGTGATAACAAGGCATTTCAAATATGTGAATCAAATAACTCCAGTGTGTCTTCCTCCCGTTTACTCCCACCCTACCTGCACAGCAGAAAGCTATTTGACTTTGTCAGTGGCGTCTTAGGAACTGTAGGGGAGTCATTTAATTACTTTATCTTGGTCATTCTGCATTTAATAAGAATAACGTATGCAGAGAGCACCCTGAAGTATATATATATTCTATGTTTTTTTGTTTGTTTTGTTTTGTTTTGTTTTGTTTTGAGACAGGGTTTCTCTGTATAGCCCTGGCTATCCTGGAACTCACTTTGTAGACCAAGCTGGCCTTGAACTCAGAAATCTGCCTGTCTTTGCCTCTGCCTTCCTAGTGCTGGGATTAAAGGCGTGTGCCACCATGCCTGGCATATTCTATGTTTTTATTAGTGGATTAGTAACAGTCTTAAAACAAAAAGATGTAGCTGGGTGTGGTGGCGCACGCCTTTAATCCCAGCACTCGGGAGGCAGAGGCAGGCGGATTTCTGAGTTCGAGGCCAGCCTGGTCTACAGAGTGAGTTCCAGGATAGCCAAGGCTATACAGACCCTGTTTGGAAAAACAAAACAAAAAAACCAAATCGCTGGTGGTATGCAGAAAAGTAAGGATGGAAGCGTACCTCCATCCCTCTTGTTGGCTAAATAACAACCTTCAAAAAGACACCTAGACTGGACCTCAGGAATCGATGAGAGTTCCATTATCTGGTGGCAGGATTTATCAGGTGTGTCTCTAAGAATCTTGAAACTGCCGGGTGTGGTGGCACACACCTTTAATCCCAGCACTCAGGAGGCAGAGGCAGGCGGATTTCTGAGTTCGAGGCCAGCCTGGTCTACAAAGTGAGTTCCAGGACAGCCAGGGCACACAGAGAAACCCTGTCTCGAAAAACCAACAACAACAAAAAAAGAGAATCTTGAAACTGATTACTCAGTCTACTATTAGATAGTCAGGTAAGGGTGGTGCCATAG